>CAUYSK010078221.1:0-63109 GCA_963575035.1 Avahi laniger | reverse complement strand
CACACACACACACACACACACACACACACACATCCCTCATTCACAAACCCATGATAACAGAGATTATGGTTTTGCCTTGGTTTGCCTGTAAGACCTACATGTCTCTAGGACTCTCCCTGGAAACATTACCCATCCTAAGTTCATGTTCATCCATGAGCATTTTTGCTTGTCTCTCTTTTGTTAAAGTGATAACAGCAGGCAAATAAAGTATCGAATTGGGCCTAGAAGTAGTATGAATATCATGTGGCAGCTCTGCCTTCAGTTTCCTAAATTAAGAGGTAAATGTTGACAGTTTTTTAACTAAACTACTAAATTAAATCCTAATCACTGAAAAAGTATCTAATCCAAAGGCTTTTTAACCATCAACAGAGTGGGCACACAATTAGAATTTTACTAACTACACTAATGACAATAACCTTAGGATTATAAAGATACTCTGGCCTTTTAACAGGAAGCTCACTGTCTTGGATAACATAGCTTAGCAATACATAAAACTCTGGAGCAAGGTCAATGGTCGCGTGGGAAATCTTACGAGCAGTGTATCGCATGCTTTGGGTAACAACTTAAATGTTCTCTCAATGTCACCCAAATACACTATTATATTATGGAGCTGGGCTGCTTGGACGGACTTCTGTGAATCTGTAAATACTCTAAAATTCTAAGTGAAATTTTGAAAATGGGCACATTTTTCTAAGAAGGGACTCCAGAAAAAGTCCAAAAACAGTAAAGAAGCCTCCTACAGGGCCTTCACCTTGTAATGCTTGACCACCTCCCCAGCCCTTTCCTCTCCTCCGTGTCCCATCTTCATTTACCTTAACTTTAGATACGACTTAGAAATTGTTAACTTTCTTTTCAAGATATATACTATCCATGTCAAGGAGGAGCAAGGAAAGAGAGTCGTATCGGTATAGCAATTTTTCCATCACCTGTACTTAGGCAAAGGAATTGTTCAGTAAACATTTGGTGATAGAGGGAATGAACCATCTATTTAAAACACCAGAGTCATTGAGCTCTTAAGCCAGATTATTAAGGGTTTCAAGTTCGGGCTTGATTTGGTGTCATTGTTTTCACACACTGGCTGTTTTAAGACTGACAGATGAAGGAAGGAACTCATTCTAATTCTGAATTTAAATATTACAATAGATAGCAATTAACACAGACATCAAAGGAGTAGAGAAAATTTCATCATTATGAGGATAAGGATGTTATTATTATAACCACGGAAAGATGATTAGATGCAAACCTATTATAGCAGCTTCTAATAAAATTAAGCCTCGTAAAATGGGTTAAATTACCTCCTTAATATTAAACAAATGATTTTATAGTGCCTTCTTGCTGGAGCTGAGTATGAGGGCAAGTCATGGCACGTTACCACTCCTGTTACTGCATTCCATGACAAAGATGGAAAATAAATAAATGTGATCATGATCGCACCAGTATTTATGAAGCCGCCCCACTTTCCAATACCTTTCACACATATCCCCATTCCTTTATTCAATTGAAAGGTGTATCGAGTCAGGCTGGGGATGTTTGAATCTCAAATGTACACCACACTGAAATCTATATTTATTTTACTGACTAGGTAACAGATGTGGCCCCTGGCAAATTTTAGAGCCAAGACCATGCATCTATAAAGGGAAGCTTGAATTCTCATCTCATTTCATTCTCCTCCCATAAACACAGGGATCAATCACTGTGACGGAATTTTCATGTCATTCAAAGTGACTCTCCGTAGCACTGGAGGGCAAATTGTAAGGTTTTAAAATAGTTCCGTATTTTAATAGTATGCAAGAGCAGCCTTTGATCTGTGAGAACTACCTGAAATCATATAATGTCTTAAGTGGTCAAAATTACCATTAAACCCCAGAAAAAGTACATAGCCCTTTAACAGAAAGAACAAAACGCCTTACAAACGAGGTGACATCTCTGTTTAACAGCTGAGGACAGCAGCACAAAATAATTTGAGACAGGAAGCAAAGCTTACCTTATCCAATTGAAGAGTTTAGGGGAACTCAAAATTGTCAGAATGCAATTATCCCTGCTGGAATTTGGTCAGGTCAGCATCTGACACTTCCAAGGAATGCGGTAGGACTTTTTAATGAACATGAGGCCTCCAGATTGGATCTCACCTCAATTCAAGGCATAAAACCTGCACTCTGAGAGTATAGGGTGCAGAGATGTTAATTAGTTCACTATTGTCAGGTTCAAAATTGCCCTCCTAGAGATCAATAGATCCAACACTTTTCATTTCACAGAAGAAAAATGAGGCCTGGAAAACATCATGCAATTAAAAAAATGCATTAATAACTTTGCTTTTTCATGTTCCTTTTTAGGCATGAAAAGCTCCTATTCCATGCCAGGCCCTTTGCTGGAGTCCTGGGAATGTACAGAGATGAGGGATACCTGTTTTCTGATTTCTGACAACTGCTACTCAGGATGGAGAAACTGATGGGGACATAAAAATTCTATCAGAAGGCAGAAGGTGCTATGGGTTAGCATAAAGAAGGTACAGAGCCATGAGGGTATGCCACAAGAAAAGGGTCCCCTCTCTGTAGGAATCTGGGAGGGCTCCCTGGGAGAGGTCTGCCTTCCTGGGCATCCAAAACCCCACCACAGCTTCCCACTGGGTTTGTCCTCCAGGTCAAGGTCCCTGCTCTGCCATTTCTCAGACCTAAACATTTATTCAAAACTTCTCTCAACTTCATGCTTTTGGACTTTGTTCAGTTTTGGCATGGGGACAGGGATGGATCCAGGCATAGAGCTGGCTAAAGTATATACGATCTGGGGGAGCCTCTTTAAGAAAATAATACAATGTTACAAATACAACCATAGGTCCCAAAGCAAATATTTGTTTAGAATAAGAAAAGAAATCACAATAAATTGTTGTAGCCTTAGAGGTTGAGTCCTTTTCTTCTTGGGTTTCTTTGTCAATTTGCCAAAAATGCTTACATAGGAATACTTCCTGATTTCCACCTGGCTTCCATCTGCCCACCCCACCCCCAGCACCCTGCAGCTCCTGGAAACTCCTGTCTCTCCAGGGGTCTATGCAAGTGAGGTGCTTCCTTAGATTCCCAGTAAATCTTCCTTTGCTTGCAGAGATAACTGGCTCGACGTCACACAGGGAGTAAACAGGGCAAGCCAAAATTGGAACCAAGGTTGCCTGAGTAGAATGAGCACAAACATTGGATCACACAGACCTGGGTCCAATCCTGGCCCAAGTATTAACTAGCTCTGTGACTTTATGCAAGTCACTTCTTAGTTTTCACTTTCCCTTTTGCTTAAATAGGGATGTTAATAAGCTCATCGGTGCTCTTGGATGACCGAGGTGAAAGAAAAAAGAGGGCTAGCAAACAGCACAAACATCACAACAGTGTCTAGCACCATTCTTGACTTGAAATAGTGCTCAAGAAATTGTAACTGTCACAAAGTCGACTTCTTTTCCCCAGTAAGCCTCTCTGCTTCCTCAATAATGGAATTCCTAAAACTTAGCTAGGCATGTGGGCACCCTGAATCAAGTCCACATTTCCCAGCCTGTATATCAGCTAGATTTGGCCATTGCTATATAAGAAAAGGAGCGTGTCTGACTTCTGGGAGGTGTCCTTAATTCAGCGACTATTTATTGATAGGGGATGCCCTTCTCCAACCGCTTCCAAAGAAGAAGCAGCCATATTATATGATGAGGTGACATGGAGAATGAGACCACCCATGGCAGAAGGAAGTCAGAAGACAGAAGGAGCCTGGGCTCCTGTCACCAGAGAACGTCATATGGCTCAGGACCACCAACTTGTACTTTGTACATGAAAGTCAAACTTCCAACATTTATTCCACTGCTATTTTGGATCCTGAGCCCCTTGCAGCCAAAATTGATTCTAAAATTAATTAGATCCTATGCTCTTTTCACTTTGCTACACGGCCTCCAGTTTGTAATGCCTTTGCATACGTTAATCTTGCTAGGTGTGATTGGAAATTTAAAGGATAGTTAAGTCCTTAAACTGAAATCCCACAACTTAAAGGAGCCAATGGTAAGCTGTTGGCCCTGTGGCAGACCAATGAGAGCTACTTGTCTGGAAGGAGCATTTCATTCAACCCCACTGGCAGCCATAGACAAGATGACCTGGTTTCACCATCACCACC
Source organism: Avahi laniger (assembly GCA_963575035.1). Taxonomy (NCBI): domain Eukaryota; kingdom Metazoa; phylum Chordata; class Mammalia; order Primates; family Indriidae; genus Avahi; species Avahi laniger. Next base: position 58,975 of record CAUYSK010078221.1, on the reverse strand, counting down.
AGCAGCAGCAGTAACGTTACCATTGTAGTAACAGTGGTTACCATTTATAGGATGCTCACTATCTGCCTACAATGTGATATCTAATTAACACATTAAATCCTCACAAAACTCCACACAGCAGGTGTGATTATCCCTATTTTACAGATGAGGAAAGTGAGACTCAGAGATGTCAAGTGATTTGTCTGAAGTAAAACAAGTAACTTGTAACAGTAGAGCTTACCAAAATCGAAATCTCAGTTCCAAACCTAATCCCTTCAAATAGCACCTTACTTCATCCCTGGGCACAAAATAAGACCTGGTAAGAATGGGTCTGTATAGAATTGATACAGCCATAAGCCTCTAGTAAATCAGTTCAGAAATATTTGTTACAATATTGTAACAAGCTACTGTGAAACTTAGTGGCTCACATCCACAATTGTATTATATCTGATGACTTTGTGGGTTAAAAATTCAGACAGATCTTGGCTAGGCAATTCTCTCACTCCATGTGGCACTGACCAGTGTCACTTAATGACCTTCACCTGGTAGCTGGTCTGGTCTGGAGCATCCAAGACAGTTTTACTTACATACCCAACATCTCAGCAGGGCAAACGAAGGCTGGACTCAGCTGGGCCCTTCTTCTTCTCCATATCATCTCATGGCCTCTTCACATGGTGTCTTCCACAGGGTAGTGGGACTTTTTTGCATGGTATCCCTGGGCTCCAAGAGCAAGTGTTCCATGAGACAGAAAGAGGAAGTGATGAGTCTCTTAAGGCTTGGAACCCGAAAACTGACGCAGTGTCACTTTTGCTGTATTCTATTGGTCAAAATAGTGACAGAGCCCATGGTGAGGAGCACATAGATCCCACTTTTTTATTATTTTTATAGATTTAGGGAATACAAGAGCAGTTTTGTTATATGAATATATTGCACAGTGGTAAAGTCTGGGCTTATAGTCTACCCATCATCTGAGTACTGTACATTGTATGCAACAGGTAATTTTTCATCTACAGATGTTGGTGAGGATATGGAGAAAAGAGAATGCTTATACAATATTGGTAGGAATGTAAATTAGTACAACCTCCATGGAAAGCAGTATGGAAATTTCTTGGAGAACTAAAAATGGAACTACCATTCAATCCAGCAATCCCATTACTGGATATCTACCCAAAGTAAAATAAGTTATTATATTTAATATTTAAAAACACACCTGGACTCATGTTTATAGCAGTTCAATTTGTTAACAGCTAAGGTATGGAATCAACCTAAGTGTCCATCAATGGGTGATTGGATAGAGAAAATGTATGCCTATACACTGTGGAGTATTACTCGGCCATAAAAGGAATGAAATCATGTCTTTTGCAGCAACATGGATAGAACTGGAGGCCATTATCCTAGTGAAATAACTCAGAAACAGAAAGTCAAATACAACATGTTCTCACTTATAAGTGGGAACTAAACAATGGGTACACACGGACATACAGAGTGAAATAATAGCCACTGAAACTCCAACATGTGGGAGAGCAGGAAGGAAGTGAGGGATGAAAGATCCTACTTCTTGATGGGAGCACTATCAAAGAATTTGCAGTCAATTTCAATTCATCCCAATACTAAGCCTATGGAAGGAAGCTCCATAGAAATAGGAAGGCAGATAATTTGGTTGTTTGAAATCTGTATCAGTTTTCTAGAGCTGCCAAAAAAAAGACCACATACTTGGTGGCTTCAACAACAGAAACTCATTTTCTCACAGTTCTGCGGCTCAGAGTCCAAGATCAAGGTGCTGTCGGTGTTGGTTTCCTCAGGCCTCTCTCCCTGGCCTACAGATAAATACCCTCTTGCTGTGTCTTCACCTCTCTGTGCATGTACATCCCTGACATCTCTCTCTTCTTAGAAGAAACCAGGCATATTAGATTAGGACCCCACCCTGATGTCCTCATTTTAAATGAGTCACCTCTTAAAAGACCCAGCTCCAAATATGGTTACATTGCAAGGTACTGGAGGTTGGGACATCAACATATGAATTTTGGGGGGAACACAATTCAGTCCACAACAAATGTCAAATCTAACACCATTATACGAGTGGAAAAATTGAGGCCCAGACAGAAAAGATGGTTTGCTGAGATCAGACAATCCAACTTATAGCATAACCAGAATGAGAGCTCTTTCCATTGCAGTCCCCTCTAACACATCAGATGATTCAAAACATATCCTGTCTTACAGGACTCAGGAAACAAAGGCAGGGAACATCTAGAAAGGCCCAGTGTGGAAGCCAGAGATTTTCCCTTTTCTTTTGAATGTTCAAGCTTTTTACATTTGTCTTTATTCCAAGTCACTGGATTCATGGGCCTCTTAACGGACCCAGATCTCTGGCCTGCTCATTCCTTTTCCCATTTCTTGGCTGACATTTCTAGCATTCAGGTCACTATTTAGATTCTGAATCACAGTAATATTGGAGAATATGATGTCCTTGTTTCTGCCTTAACATAGATCTGTCAAGACTTTGGGAACAACTCCACAGTGATTTGCAAACTCAGACCCATTCTGGTACTCTGAGTCATCACATTAGTGCCCCCTAATTTGCAGTGTATACCCCACCTTTGATTTGCAGCACTTAGATTTCAAGAATAACCTGCATCTTAGAAAGGAATTGGCCTATGATCTGTCTACGCTTCTTCTAGGATGCTTCTGCTACCTTCTAGGGTGGAGGTGAGGAAGGGAAGACTCCAGAAATGGTTTAAGCCTCCCAGAACACAGAACAATGGATGTTCACTGTTCTTCTTCCAGTCTCCCCTTGCATTCCAATCTGTATTTCTATGTCGTATGAGGTTAAAAAACCAGTCTTCCCAGAGGTAACAGGAGCAGTTTAATTCCAACTCATGTAGCAAAATTATGTTAAACTTCTATTATACAGCAGTCACGGTGTTGGGGGAAGGGGGTGGCAGGTATAGTTAAGGACAAGTGGTTTGTCCCAATACAATAACACAAAATATCCTGCAGCTAAAGCAAAGATGTGTGTGCTAAGGGAGGGAGAAGGCAAGAAGGGGTAAATGTAATCTCGTGCTTAAAAGCATAAACTTTAGAATATGAAAATCCTGAGTTTTAATTCCTATTCTACTACTTACAAACTGTGTGACTTAGTTAACCTCTCCATATCTGAGTTATAATCGTTGCATTATTGAGGGAATTAAACAGAAGAATGAGGGTAATGTTCCAAACACAATGCTGGCACAGAGTTAGCACCCAATAAATGGTAGCTATCATTTTAACCAGTCTCCTAGTATAGCTGTTAGTATTTAATGACCTAGACTTGATCTCTCCCATCCTCACCTATATTGTATCTTCATTTCCTCCAATCTTCTCCAAACATGCAGTTGCTTATGTCAGAACCCTCCCTCCTCTTCATTTCCCATGAACCGATCAGTAACCAAGTCCTTCTGATCTACCTCTAAAATATATCTCACATGCATTTAGTTTTCTAAATATAAGCCTCTGTCATCTCTCACATGGCACCTGCAGTAGACTCCTACCTGGACTCCAAACCTAGCCTCTTCTAATCCAGTCTTCACACGGCAGCCAGTCAAGTCTTCAGATGATTGCAGCCCTGGCTAAATCTTGACTGAGACATCGTAAGAGAACACCCTCCCTCCTTCCCAAGCCAGAACTGTCCAGCTAAGCTGCTCCAGAATTCCTGACTCCTAGAAAATATGGGAATAGTAAATGTGTGTTTTTATTTAAGCTACTAAATTCTGGAGTGATCTGTTACACAGCAGTAACTAACTAAAACACCACCTCAGGAGCTTCACAGAGGCAATTTTCTCTTCTTGGAATACTCTTTCCTCCTCTCCTTCTCAAGCTAACCCTTATTCAGAAAGCAGAGGAGGGGAAGGTAGTATGAAAGTGGGAATGCACAATCCCATGTTGTCTTGCTGGAGGGAGAGGCAGTAACACACATGCATATGAGCATCATTATTTTCAAGGAGAAGCTAGATAAAGCTGCCTCCTTCCCTCACCTGCTTACCTGAGTTATCAACCATTCACAGCAGCCTAAAAGCAACCACCTAAAGCAGTGAACCTAGAACAATTCCCCCCAAGGGTTGTCCTATTGAAAACACACAGAGCTGAAAATAAATTTTGACAGAGGCCCAGAGTACTGAGTTAACTCATGGTTTAATTGATATTTTCCAGATAGCTCATTGGGGAATTTTTTAAATTTCTGGAAAGCTTATATATTCCACTACCATACAGACAAAACTGTATGATTATCAACTCTATGAGCTCCACCTTCCCCTGTTGTTAAATGATGGGTTGCCCAGGATGACCTGTCAATCTTTTCATCTCTGGGTTTCAAGGATCAAGTGAAGATGGTGGAACCTCACGTGCAAAGTCATGGACAATGCTTTTCTATCAACTGAAAAAAGGAATGCTTTCCACGATTGACGCAGAGGAAAAAGTAACTGAGAGGAAGAACCCTGCATATTGTAACTGACTATTTACAGTTCTTTGCTGAACTGATGAAAAACGTGCCATTTTGGGATGAAGAGGAAGCAGAAATGTGATGTGTTACAGAAGCAGAGCCCTCGAGCCTGGGGAATGTTGGTAAAGTTCACCATATGCTGGGAGTGCAGGGCTTCTATAGGATTAATAAGTTAATAATGAAAATTTTCTCAATGAAAAAAGAAAGAAGGTCTCTCTTACCTCCTCACTTTCTGTCACTTATTTCCTGATCTCGATCCAGTGTTTACCCCTCCTTTTGTGAGCAGTGGAGTTTTGCCAATAGGAACACTGCTAACTGAGGACCTTTAGAAAAGCTAGAGCCATTCTTCTGGCCTTCATTCCCTGCCAGAATCCTTCTACTCTTTTTTCCATAAGGCACTCTTGTCGCATCCTATTACTTCCACTACTTTTAGAATGATATCACCTCAGTGAGGTACCATCTTTTCTCTCCTTACAAAAGAAAACAGACCTAGTTTCTTTAACCTTTCAGCAGAAGCAAATTCCCCAAATCCCTCTGTCATTCTGGTTGCCTTCTGCTATGTCTTCTCTAGTTCCAAAATATCCTATTTATAGAAAGAAACCCAGAATGAGCTCAGGACTCATAATATGACCTAACCAATCCTCTTTACATGACTAGAATAATTTTCCCTGACTTCTCTTCCGTTTTGCAGTGTGCCCAATATATTCCAAACTGATTCTCTTTCCTTTTATTCCAAGACATATGAAATGACAAATATTCAAATGACAGCCAATGATATTGATAGTAAGAGATTGAAGTCGCTGTGCTCAGGAACTTTTTAGAATTAATGGGCTCAGGAGCAGGTTAGAGTTTGTGGTTTGTGTAACACTAGGGTTAATGGAGCAGGCCTTTTCCTTGAATTAATTTTTGTTATATGGCATTCACTTCAGTTACTAAAGAGATTAGCTAGTCTTCAGTAAAGCCATAATGTAAATGAAACCTTAGGCTGGAACAGCATGCTTTAGCACCTTGCTATGCAAAATGTAGCACAGCTTCATATCACCTGGGAATTTGTTGAAAATACCAAATCATGGTGTCCACCTCAGACTTAGAATCTGCTTTCTAATGGGCTTCCCAGGAGATTCATGTGCACATTAAATTATAGGGAGCATAGTTTAGCATTTGTGACAGTTTCCCTCCAGATGTTCTAGGCAGATTAAATCTCAAGCATACTTTTGTAGGCCCTACCATGATATAGATTCTCTATTACTTTTACTAGTTTTCATGAGCCTTTCCATAATTCTAAGTTTTGTGACTCCTTGGAGATTTGATTTCTCATCTTATCCAATTCCTAATATGATACTTTCATCAAGCGTACCTTGCAAGTCCTGACCTGACATATTCTTGACCTGTCTTAATCTCCTATCAACTTATCGTATCATCAACGTCATTTTCTCTTACTTGCCACCCATACTTCCTCTTATTCATCTCTTGTCTGTAAGATGGTTTAGAAAGAGTCATTCAGTTCTTCCTCAGTATTCCATGTGGTCTTGCTTCAGCCTCATTATGGGGTTGTCTGGTTTTCTGAAATTGAGTTAAGTCATGTCCAGATCTTCTGTCTCATGCTTACTTGTCAGACTCAGGAATGCAATAACAGAGGTTATTGCAAACTAAATCATGACTTTCCCAAGTATTTCTCTTGCTTGTTTCTTTTCGATGCTCTGATTGTTTCCCTTTTAACTAAACTAAGTTTGGTAGATGGAAGATTCCTTGAGTTCTTTTTAAATATGAGCTCAACACCAGGTTCTTGGCAATCATTGACTAATCTTGTTTTAGAAAGCTTTCCAAATTGTGCGTCGTGATTCTTTGCCTCTCCTTCCATTGCCTGTGGAGAACCATTAGAGATCAGGAAGTGACTAAGAAAGCCAATCTTTCTTCCTAGCTGGTTAGAATCACTTCTTATTTCATAAGCACAAGTCTTTTGCTACCTGTTTTGTTTTTGTGTCTTAGAATTCAAGATAGCAATTATGCCACCATCTAAAGCCTCTCTGTGAACACTCTTCTTCATTGATTATAACAAGTGATCCCAAGGTAATGACTTGGGGAAGAGAGAGTTTGGAGGGGGAAAGGGCACTGTTGACATCTCAGCAATAATTAACCAAACATTCTTCAACTCTGAGACTCTAAGATGCTTTGGGGTAGGAAATTATTAATGAATAGATCACCAGCCCCTATCAACACACCTGGCATAGAATGAGTACCAAAGGGAAAGGAGAAGTAGGACCAGGAAGGAAATAATCTACCTAATACCAGGTAAAATGGAGAACCTGGTAATTAAATACAACCAAGTGGATTTGGAAAGAATAGTTAGGAGGAGAGAATTAAAGTGCTATCTCATCTACATCTGCCTTGATATGTAGGAAAGAGTACACAAACCATCTTTTTAAAAGTGACTTGCTAAATTTCTTTTTAGAAATCAATAGAGTAGATTTTGTCTCAAGAGATATTCCAAGCATCTCTTAATTCTCTAAGGAAAATGAGTCCTCTTTCATTTTTGATTTAGCAGACTCTGTTTTTTTACCCTCTCCCACTAATTTCAAGATTCTCTGCACACCTATTTAATGATGTTCTTGTGCCTCCTTGTCTTGATAAATCCCTTATTAATTTTTGAACCCATATGGGCAGAGAATTGTGGCTTTGGTAGAAAACTATGAACATTGAACAGCTCACCTATAAGGAACAAAGTTTGAAAGCAAAAAATCCTTCCTTCTAGGTCGTATTAATACATTTTGCTTTAAGTTTGGCTACATTGTTAGGTAGTGATCTTTAAGGAACAAGATTTGTTTACCATTCAGTTTGAAATGTTCTTACCATTACTAAAAATGAATAAGGTCAGAAGAATCTAGAGAAGTGTGATATTCATATCACACTGATTAGGATTGTGCGGAAAAAATAAGATAACCTCAGGAATAAGTGGTCCTGAGATTAAAATCATGGCAGGCACAGTGTTTGGTATCTATCTTAACAAATGAAATAATTGAAATCTTTGCTTATACTAGACATTGGATTTCTGCAGATGAAAAAAAAAGAAAGAAAATGTGTAAGTGAATGGATAGAGATAAAAGCTGGAGAGCTGATAATGCACCAGAAGAAAAGAATTCTCTCTCAGATCACTGAAAAATCAAGAGAGAAAAGAAAAATACTATGAGTCAAATACCATCTCTTTCCCACTCTCCACAGCTCCCTAAAGCAACTCATATTATATAGCAACTCTAACTCTTCATCTTCATCCACTAGTTGGAGGTTTGAGTAATAGCTCCAAAAAATAAGGGCAATAGTCAGAAATTTTTCTTGGGACATATTTTCTGAATACAATCATGTGTTGTCTAAATATTAATAATTACGAACTAATCAACCATTCATGTTTGAATCATCAGGTAACTATATCAATAATTCAGAGTACCCCACTACAGAATACAGTTTTCAGGATAATGATCCATCAGAGGATTAGCTGATAGTCTCTATAGAGACCACAAAGTCAGATAAACGTAACACATTGATGACAACGGGGAATAAATGTATTCATATAGTGATCATCTCCCTGTGTCATTTCAGAATTGCAGATTTGTACTAGAGTCACTGAATTTGTCAATAGGCAAAGAAAGTTATTAACAGCATTATGGATGGAATTCTCAGGAAACCAGTTATGCCCACAAAGCCTGTACCCCAAGATCTCTAAGGATGGTAGTATGTGCCAACTGTCCCTGTCTTAGGGCAGCATCTGCTGGCTAATTCATGGATGGACAAAAAGTGGCAGTTTGTGGACAATCTGAGCAGTCCTTTTACTTGAAGGGAACTGTTGCGTCGGTGACTCTGAGACTTTTTGGCATCCTCTAATGATGACCTACCTCAGGTCTCCAGGAGCCTGGCAAGTCTAGAATTGTCCCTTATGAAGTCCAGGAAGCATCTGTGTATTTGTACCTTGTCTGGAGCCTAGGACAAGCTGGTTTGGCTTTGGAAACATCTCCAGAGAGGCATGGACTTACTGCTAATAATAATAACCCAGTACCAATGGGGGCTCCAATGAACAGAGGCCCACATACAGAATTAGGAAGTAAAGCTTATTTTCCATAAGGAAAGCATTTCTGGGATGGGGGGCGGGAAGGACCTTGAAGCAGCCACTGAATGCCAACGTTCTGTTGCTTCTCATCATCCTATCGTGTCACTGAGGTTTTTATACATAAGCAAGCACGAATAACATTCAAACACAGCACTTCTGACTGGAATAAAGAAACTGGAAATTGGAAAGGGCCGAGTGGTCTGAAACTTAAGAGCTATCCACCAACTGCAGCATCGCTCTGCCTCATCCCTGCAGTCAATAGCGCCACGGCCAGGGCCTGTGACGCCGTTGGTGGGCTCCCCTAGGTGGGAATTCTGGTTGGAGAGTAAAATCATGGAGTCAGTGCCAAAACGAAGAAACCAGAAATGCGTCTGGGGACTTCCCAGGGCAGTAGCGCTCCTCAGAGCGACCGGCATCTCCATAACAACTGGTGCACAGGCAAGCTCGGTTCCTGCGCCGGCTGTACAAGCGTTGACTGGGGGGCAGGCAAAGGGCAGCTTCAGTGGAAAGATACCTTGGGTTAGCGCCTCCCTAGGCTGGGGGACGTTGCCAACGCTCGAGTTACTGCTTATTTCCTGAGATTTCCAGAGTTCTCTCCAGGTCTTCGGCAAAGAGCGGCGCCCCTCCCCCACCCCCGCCCGCCTTTCCCTTCGTTTTACACCCCGGGGTGGGGAGTGGTTTGTTTTATTTTGCATTTTTTCTTCCTCTCGAAGTTCATCCTTTCCCTTCCAAGTTACTTTCCGCCAACACGTGACCTCTCCACTCCCCCGCCTGCGCAGCCACTGGCGGGGAAGCGCGGGTGCTAACCGCGGGGCTTCCTGGGAGAGCCCCCTCCCGATGCTCGCAGTCCCAGCCCCGGCTCCTCGCGCGCTCGGCTGCGGTTCCCCGCCGCTCTCATCCAGGCACCCCGGCGGCGGGGCAGCCCCCGGATGCTGCGGAAGCGGCTCGGGGAAGAAGCACCGCGCGGACGCAGAGCTCCGAGCCTGCCGCGGCGCCTCCCCTCCCTGCCTCTGCCCGCGGCTCCGCTCTCCGCGGCTCGCCATGCCGACCTAGCTGCGCACCGGGGCCGTTAACTCCGATTCGAGAAGCCATAACCCATTAGAGCACACGCAGTCATAACTTCATTCAACTCAGCCGCTCGAGAGCTCGGCTTACACAGGTTCCTGTGGGCAACTAGTGGCTCGCCCCGGTGCCTCTGGTCTAGTCATCAGTCCCTAAGAGGAAAAGGGAAAGTTGCCGGGCTGATGCGCGCCTCGACGCATGCAGTTGTGCCCAAGGACAAGTCACCTACCTCCCCCCGCCGCCCAGCCCCCCAGCTCCCACTTGATCATCGCTCACGACCTCATCGGCTGGAGACCCTTAGTCATGATGGGGGAGGGGGAGGGGCACGAACTTTTCTAAGAAGTTTCCTTTTTACCAAGGGAGTCACAGTGAGTTGGTCACGTAAACAGCACGGATAGTCGTCGTCTTTGCCGCCCCCCTCGCCCCCTCCCCGCTTCGCTTTTCTGGGATTATTATTAAAGCGGTAGCCTGCTGGCGCTGACAAGCAACAAGTTCCCCAGCGGTCTTCCCGCCCTAGCCTGACAAGGCGAAGATTTTCTTACCTGGCGACAGGGAAATCTCCCGAGCCGAACTCAGCTTTGCCAGAGCCCCAGGTGTGACCTGAGCAGTGGGCAAGGGAGCGGTGTGCAGGCTGGGTTATTTTTAGGGGGGCACCCTGAAACTCTTCACTTTCTCTGGGAACTTTCTGTGCCAGGACCCAGTGACGGGCGGTTAGAAGGCAGCCCCAGGAACCACCCGCTATATAGCAGGACAGTTGGGCAATCATTGGTAACCTCGCTCATTCATTAGAATCACGTAAGAACTCAAAGGGAAACGTGTCTGTCGGAGTGAGGGCGTTTGCGTAAATCTATAGGTTTTTCAACATCGGTGCCAGTTGCTTTGTCTTCTGTAGTCGCCAAGGTGGTTGAGAGTTTTAAGCTTGCGGATATTGCAAAGGGTTATTAGATTCATAAGTCACACCAAGTGGTGGGCGATCCACTGAGCAAAGCCGAACTTCTCACATGATGACTTCAAACAAGACACATTACCTTCCAGCATCTGTTGGGGAGACGAGATTTTAAGACACTTGAGTCTCCAGGACAGCAAAGGCACAATGGTGAGTAGCAATAAACCCTGCATTATAATTGAAAAATCTTGACATGTTGCTTAACAACGGGCATATCACGGCTCTTCCTAGCACTTCACACGCCAAAGAATAGCAGCTACTCAGGCCAGGGGAATCGGGTTTTTACACAGTGCAACTTTAATTGGAATCATTTGAGATTTAACACAGCAATGTGGAACTGCGTGGAACAAACTTGGAGCTGGAGGGGGTGTGTTATATTGGCTGTTCAAGGCTGATGCTTGTCTCTCAGCGGTCTCGCATTCCATTCTTTGCCTTTATGTGTATGATGTATGAGCATAGTCTATGATTTATATGTGGGCATGTAATTGACATTCGCAAGGGGGTTAATTTCCATCTAAAAACAAGAATTCTGTTAGAGCTTGAGGTTAGGGGGTGGGGTGGGGGTAAGGGTGGGGTAGAAGCTGGGAGTTTAGGTACAGATGGGGGTGGGGTTGGGGGAGAGAAATAAGTCAGAAGTGCATATCACCGGTAATGAAATGGGTAATCCTCTCATAGAAGAAAAGGGTCTCATCAACATGTGATCAACTATTAACAGGATGGCTTTGGCAAAGCCATCCGCACGTGACAAAACGTAAGGAAGTGGAAGAAACCGTCTAGAGCAATATCAAGTATCACTTAATTAGAGATTTTTTAGCCTTTTCCTCCTGCTGTGCCGGGTGTGTAATCGGGGCGTTTGGAGTCCATTCAGCACCTTGGACAGAGCCAACGGATTTGTCCGAGGTGGCGGTACCCCAGGTAGCCTCCTTGGCCCAGAGGTAAAGCCAGCCCCGTGTCGCCCTTAAAAAGCGTCTTTTCTGAGGTTCGGCTTACACTGAGATCGGGGCTAGCGAGAGAGTCAGATTTTGGAGCGGAGCGTTTGGAAAACGAGCCCCAGTTTTGTCCCCTCATTGAGCTCGCTGAAGTTGGCTTCCTAGCGGTGTAGGCTGGAATAGACTCTTGGCAAGCTCCGGGTTGGTATACTGGGTTAACTTTGGGAAATGCAAGTGTTTATCTCCAGGATCTAGCCACCGGGGTGGTGTAAGCCGCAAAGAAGGTAAGCACCAGGGCGGGGACCCCCTGCTCCCCAATTCCTGAGCTATTTTGATACTCGATCTTCCGGAGAGGACGAGTGGTGGAGGGGAGGAGGTAGAGGGAGAGCATGAGAGGGGGTTGTTTCTTGATATTTGCCCAGTTTGAATTGCCCTAGGTGAGAACCCTGGGGCAAAGCGAGAGAGAGAGAGAAAAAAAAAAACACCTTCAGTCTTCCTGCGGATATAATGAGTTTAGTTAACTTGGACCTGCAAATGTCTGATTCAAATGTAAGATTTCTCTGTCTTTTTCTCCCCTGCACCTCCCTCTTTTCCGTTCTCTTTGCTGGTGTGTGTGTGTCTGTCTGTCTGTGTGTAGTGTGTGTACAGTAGATTCATTACTAATTATGAAGCTTTTGCACAACATTCGATTTCCTAAAATTTGACTTTGTACCATTTAGAATCAGGCGGTGGCGGTGGAGGTGGTGTGCGGTGGGGAAAGGGAGGTGGAGGTTGCGGAGAGGGAAGGAGGTAAAGCTAAATCCCCAACACAAAATGAATTAAGGTAATTTCGGCTCTTCTAGTGAGAACGATTCATTCCCTCTGTATTCCTCCCTCCCTCTTTTTCCCCCTCCCTCCCTCCTTCCCGCCCCCCCTTCTTCCACCCCGCCCCCTCCTCCTGCCTCCATCCCTCCCTCATTCTATCTCTTCCTCTCCGTCGCCCTCGCTCCTCGCTGGATGTTTCTTTCTGGGTTTTTTTCTTTCTGTCCTCCCTCCCCGCGAGTTTTGGGCGCTGGCTTAGAGGGCTCCCGCTTTCTCAAGGGAAGGGGAGCTGCCGAGACCGCGCTCCGCTCCCCCGCCGGGCCGGATGCCTCAGAGCCCAGGTCCGAGTCAGTCGGGGTAACTCAGGGAAAGGGGGGCCTCCGCTTGGGAGTAGAAGGTCCTTTCCGGACCGAAGAGCCAGGGAGCGGGCCGGGGGAGGAGGCCTGGTTGGCTGGAGGCGGTGGAGAAGAATACTCGTAGCTCCGGGCGGCGGCTGGACAGAGCCACCAATCAGCTGGGCGTGCAGACCGCCCTGCCAGGGCGAGGTTGCGTCCTGAGGCCGGCTCGCCGCGGAGCCGCGGCCACCTCCACCCGGGTGGGCCGGGGGCTGGGGAAGGGTGGAGGTGGGGGGCTTGGCGAGTGAGATGGAAGCGGCTCAGAGCAGCCCAGCCTTTCGTTCCACCTTCCCCGCCTCCGCCTGCGCCCCCGGGGCACCACGAAAGGCCGGAGCGCGCTGCTGCGTTGTCCTCTTGCCTCTCCTCGGGGAGCCCCGGGACTTGCGCGCCCCTGGGCGGGGGCTGCCAGCCTCCCTCCACTCCTAGAACCCTCACCTCCACCCTCTTCCCGGGCCCTTTGTTCCGGCCACGGAGCAGTGCCCGGCGGCAGTTTTCGCCCCAGGGCTTGGCGGTTCTGGACTCCTCCCGGCTTCAGCCCTTCTTAATTAAGAGGCGAGGGCTTGGCGGAGGGGTGAGGGGAACGGAGGGGAAAACCTATTTCCGAAACTCCAGACTCCACTGTTTTTCCAAACGAAAGGAAGAATCCCAACTCTGCGCAGGTGGAAAGGATGGATTCATAGGCAACGCGAGGATATTGTGGAAATTTAGAAGGGGGGGGGAACAGGCACTAGGATCAGATGACGGTGATAGGCTGCTCGGCACACAAAGGGAGCGTAGGGCAGGGTTTACGGAGCAAGCCTGCAGCGAATGGGGCACAGATTGTTCTGAGATCCAGTCGTTTTCTCAGTCAGATCTACGCGAAGGGAGGAGAGGGGCGGGGCAGGGAGGGGAACGTGGCGGGAGGGGCAGGGCTTGGGGGCGGGGGGATTTCTGATCAGTCTGATGCAATTCCAAGCGTGCTGCAAAGGAACTCCAAGGCGCCCGCATCACCATCGCCACCCACCCTTCCCAGATGGTGCTGTTTTAAATACGGATCTGCAGGGCTGAACGCAGAACTGGGAGATTTATTGCAAAATCCCGGGAAGGGGGGGAAACGGGGAATGGAGGGGCAGAATTTAAAGGTGCAACGCTTGCTTTTCCCAGTCAAGTGGAAACTGGTCGGATTTTTTTTTTCCTGTATGCTTGTCTCTGGATTCTAATTCACCAAGGAAGAGGTGTAAATATTGTGACATTTTGAGGCAGCTTGATGGATGGGAAAAAAATCATCTGTCACTCTAAATTGCAGAATTCCCTCTCCTCGCGCCATGCCTTGCTAGCGAATGCTCCCTGCTGCCTAATACAGTTGCTAGGGCTTCAAATGAATGCATCGTTAAGGGAATATTATCCTTTTAGTCGACTTGCCAATTTATCTGACAGTTGAACCGAGAAAATTGTACATTTCGTGTCTCTGGGAGACAAGGAGGAAAAATGCTTAACAGTCTAATTCTTGTAACCTTGAGATCTTTAACAACTTAAATAAACCTCAAAAGTGTCACGTCATCCTCTCTCTCTCTCTCTCTCTCTCTCTCTCTCTCTCTCTCTCTCTCTCTCGCAAGATGAAATGGTTTTGCCTAAAGTGTTGTGGGAATGGATGTCACTTTAAGTACAGTGCACCTGACATTCACTGTTTATACGTATTTACATAGAGCTTTTTAGCATGAAGGCAAGAAATTTCACTTGTCCTGTTTGGAATCAGTCAGAAAATTAGAAGGTGATAGAGAGGAGAGGGAAAGAAAGGAAGGAGAGAGAGAGAATTTTTAACCTTAGAAAATTAACAGTAACCTAGCCTACTTTTGTACCCCCTATTCTTGCATATTAATATTGCTATATGTGAGATTTTGGCTTGGTCTAGCTCCCCCAATGGAATATATCAGTATTGATTCAGATTAAAATACGTGCATCCTTCCCATAGCTTTTTCAGTGTCATTGATAGTAAGACCTACAACACAGCAATTTTTGGAGACTAGAAGAGAATGTCTTAAAGGGCTTTGCAAACTGGGAAGCAGACACTCCATAAATGGGAGGTATCATTATGACATTCTCTTTGTATACAGTATTTTCATTTGATTGAACCAGAGTACTAGTTATTGAAAAACATCATCTAATTTGTATGCTCAAGGCAGTAAATGGGGATTTGAAAAGCCAGTGATTAGTTGTCTTACAAAATATTGTCAGTTGTCTCTCAGCATAAATTGGAAAGAAGGCTTTAAAAAGATCTAAAATCAACATACACAAGCTTCCTTTTTTATTTGCCAGACTCTTTCCCTATCAAATCTCCGATCTAAATTCTTAATAAAAAGAGAAGCTGGTGAATTTTGTTTCTTTCCTTTTCCTGGCCTGTCCTCTAGGGGAAGCTTTAGTAAGAAACATCATTCCAAAATCAGGCAGTGAGAGAGAGAAGGCAAGGGACTGGATGATCATAAAATAAATAAATCAGTCTCAAAGCCAACAAATAGAAATGAGAGAAAATCAGCATTAAAGCATGACTTACAACAAGGTTTTTATTTTTCCATTCTGTGATTTGGGGACCAGACTCCAACTTGCACAAATGACATTCACTCAATCATATTGCTTACAATCTGTCAGTTAAAATGATATCTAACCAAGCATATTTTTTATTAAATATACTTCTGTCAAAGGCCAGTGAAGCTATTCTTTGCTTTTAATAAGCACAAACTAATCTAACCATTTAAATAATCCCAATGAATATGAACTGATATCATCTGATTTTAAAACTCTGCTAAAAACTAAATTTGTTCTGAAAAGCACTGACTTGCCAGAAAAATATCTATTTTTGTAGCTTTCTTTTCACTCTATGGATAATTTAATGAGTTGCCTATTTTAATTTTACAACTGCTACCTCAGAAGTATCTCAAATTATCTTTCTTTGGCTGATGTCTTTCTCTGCTGATCTGCTACTGCTGTGTGTGTGTGTGTGTGTGTGTGTGTGTGTGTGTGTGTGTATGGGCGTGTATCTCTGTGTGTTTTCTAGTGGGAATTTAACAAGCAATGAGTCTCTTAAATTTACATGCCATAATCTTTGTAAAGAACAAAGCATAGTACTTTATAATAAAAATAAATATTAGCATTTAGTGAAAGCTTACTATTATTAAGTGCTATAGAAATGAGAGGGGTGCCTTCAGAGGAGAAACATTAAATTCTTAAAGAATAAAAGCAAATTTTTTCTCTCCCTTTGGCTTAACCATGACCATAATTTCAAAAATATGAAATCTTTCTTCTTTTACTTTGGAGTTTAGAGCTGCTGCTGTATCAAGTGTCTCTTGAGAAAGATATACATGTTCCTTAAAGATTAAAACCCTACCAAATACATGGTGCAGAGATAGAAATATTGAATTCTTTTATTCTTGCCTCCACTTTCATTTGACGATTTTTTGAGTGTTCATTCTGAGTTTTTTTTAAAATTTAGGTGGACTTTCTTGCTTGCTTGCTTTCCAACAAAAGAATCCTGTAAGGAATTCTTTCTACTATAGTGCAGACTTCATTTTTATTTCCTAGGGACAGTACTTTATATTGATTTAGTGTTTTGACAGCTCTTTACAGGTTTCTTCATTTAATTTCCTTATCGATCATGTAGGGTAGAAATCATCAATCACCTTTTACAGAGGAGGAAACTAAGGTGCAGAGTCATCCAAGACCATACTGCCAGTAAGAGGTAAAGACTGATCAAGATCTATTTCTTCAAACTTCAAGGAAATGTGTGTTTGTTCCTCTCTAGACCATGCTGCCTCAAACCCCATTATGGCATCTAAGGGAGCTGTATGCATTATTTCTCTTATTTTGATTTATTTAATTAAATAAAAAACATTATCTACAAATAGTTTCCAAAATTCTGCGGGCCTGATAGAAAGTGTTAACCAGCTTATGACCTTCCCTTACTGAGCCATTCTTTCCCTCTCCCACAGTTGTAGGTGCAAAGAGAGCAAGAAACTTCCTGTAGCTGACACGCCATCTAAGTCATAGTTGCTAATTCCCCAAAAAACACGCACAGAGAATAGGAAGTACCGAAGCCAAGAAGTACATTACTTTTACTTGTGAGTCATAGAATCTGAGGACTGGGAAGGTTCTCAGAGGTCAGTTAGCCCAGCCCATATCTGATGCATGAATTCATGCTGACTTGTTTTCTTTCAACCCTCTGGAATTTCATCCCAGTCTTGGACACCTGGGTGCTCAATTATCTTGGTAGATATTCTGATACTTATGTGGATCATGAGCTTGAACAGCCATTTCACAATTTGTCCAAAGGTATACTTTGTATACAGATGCTCAATTTTATTATATAAGTATTTAATATTAATTGACAACTTATTATGTGCCAGAAACTGTGTTGGAATCTGGAGATTGAGCAGTGAGCAAGACTGAATGGCCCCTATCTTGGTGAAGCCTGTACCATAGAGACAAAGACTGGTCCTAAAATTCTGCAGGCCTCATAGTAAGTGTTCTGATCCCTAGAAGGGGAAGGATTTCTGGATTCTTAACCTTTTCAATAGAACACAGTAAATTAGATTAAAATGCCTGAGTTCAAGCTTTACTCCCAACTAGTTGTCAGTAGCTAGAAAAGTCAATCAGTCACTCTTGATCTCCAGTCTGTTTCTTCACACATAAAACAAAGAGGATGTTCTCTGGATAACCTCTAAATTCCATTTCAGCTCCGAGTTTGAGTGATATAAAAGATATAGTTGATAACTATTTCATGGTGAGAATTAGGGCTTAAGTTACCCTAACCTTTGATGATTTACAATTTTGGGTACCACCGATTTTAACTTGTTAAGAAGTACATTATGAAAAACCAAAGTAACTTATTTGAACCCAGTATAGAAGGAATCTAGGTATTAAGTCTATCGTTTTATGAAGAATGATGACTTGGATAGTTTTAATTTGAACAATGATTTTGAACTTTTGCAGGTTATGTTTTCAAAGGGGTGATGTGATGGAAGACCTGCCATCATATTTAATGCTTATTTTCTTTGTGAAAACAGAAGTTTTGATTTTTCAGGTCATTTCCTTTTAAAATCAAAGATATCACATCCTGAAATTGCCTGGGTCTCATGAAAAATGCGTTAAATACACATGATAATAGATAATTAAGTGGACCAACCAAAAGAAAACATGAAAGAAAGTGGGTAGCCCAAGGATTGCAGAAGGTGTGTGGGCATTTTGACATCCAGGAAATGCTATAGATCTGTCCTTAGCTAACTCAGCCTGGTGGAGATAATTAAGAAAAAATGTGGGTGTAGAAAGACTGCAAGCCATTCCCTGGGATTGGCTAAATTGCTGCAGTAGTTCAAAAACAATTGGCACAGCCACCCACACTAGACATGATTGCCCTTTGATGAGGCAGCTATTGACTTTTATAAAGATGCCATATTTAAAATAACTTCTGATGCACTAGGGATGACAGACATCATTCTTGAATTCTATTTTAGACAAATGGCAAAAAATTCCAAAGTATTAATTTTAAAATTAAAAAAATCTTTAAAGGCTAGTTTCTAAAAAACAGCAGTTTAGCAACATGTGACCTCGGAATTTAACAATTCAGCCTGAAGCGGGGAGAAATATGTAGCTTATATGGGACATTTTGACCACTTGTGGACATTTTCTGGACCACTACAGGAAATAGAAAGTACTTTTGCCAATGTTTTTAACCTCTGAGTGAATGTTAAATGCACTCCAAAACTTTCTCATGCGGGAAAAGGGAATCCAACAATCGCCCTATACAGCAGAAAATGCTCTGAGATATCTGTGCTCAGAGTACATGCTATAATGCTATGGTATCTGGAAATTCCCTCAGAATATGCTAAACCCCTTACTCATCAGTACCAGAAGGAGTTAGAACTGATTTATCTCCGGCTTTGTGAAAATATATCAACCACCTACTATCCCTAAGTAATAAAGCTACTGTGGGAAGAAATACCCAAATTAGGTGATTGTAGAAAGACTCCATAACATCCAAAGACTTTGGGATAGGACATTGCAGGGTGCATGAATGGGGAAGAGATAGGGAATGTGGAGAAAATTGAGTACAGAAATAAAAAGGGAAACCAAGATAGGGTTAAAATTGTACAACGGCTCTGGAATTGCAATGTCCTTTCTGTGAGTATTCCTTAAGGCCATTTGTCCCTTGAGACTGATATCTACCTTCCAGCTCATTATTGTTATGGTTACTTTAGTAAGAAAGAATGATTTCTTCTGCTTTCACCTTCCTCCTCCACCAAGGGCTCCTTTCTACCCCAAAACTTCCATAATCAATGTTTAAGAATTGTTCTGCTGTTATTATCCTTGAGAGTATATTGAATTAATATGGGGCTGGTAATCACTTTTGTGCCATAGACTCCACTCTTTTGGCAGTCTGGTAAAGTCTATGTAAACCCTTCTCAGAAATATGTTTCTAAGCGAAATAAAATACAAAGTATAAGATTATAAAGGAAGCCAATTACATTGACACACAGTTATAAAAATATTTTTAAATAGCATATTATGTGACATAGTAATATATGTACTTTTTAATGCATAAATAAGATCTAACAGCAAGGTAAATACTATAGTTTTGAAGTAGTCATAAGCATCAATGTCTTTTGAAATATCTGTAACAACTATTATGTGATACGAAGGTGTCTGTGATTTCTATAGGTGGTAAAGTCTGTAAATCCGACTGCGTAACATTTCCCACACATATTTGACAACAGAATACATGGGAAGCACTTATTAACACAGCATAAATTCAGAAATGTTCATTTAGTCAATGACAGCATTAGCCACTGGGTTTTCCTTCCTGGCAAAAGGAAATTGGCATCGGAAGAAAACTTGTAAAATTCACTTTTGCCATTAGACAAGCTGCCAAGTGGGGAAAAGAACGAATGATGAGATGGCTAGGGTGTGGTAAGCATGTTTATATTGGCTGAACTTGCTATTACTCTGAAGTTTATCCTTAGTGTCACCAGCAGAACCCTACTGCCCTAGAAATTCATAATTCTGTTGAAAAAGATAAAAAATTCAGACTCTGGTCATTAACTCAGTGAGCATTGCCTCAGATCCCTGATATGACCTCACTAACTCCATGAACTATTAAAACTCTTTGTGTTTGTCATTACTACACCGTAGGAAGGTATATGCAAATTACAGTGAGGTGGGATAAAATTTATTTTGTATTCATCCAGTGCTAAGTTATTTGTTTTGTGTTTGACATATGTTATTTAATCCTCAAAGGAACTCTTGGAGATAGATTTAAAACACTCGAGCTCAGAGAGTTTAAGTAACTTGCCTAAACTAACGCAGCAAATCTCAAGTGGAAAAGCTAAACTTCTGGTTCCAAAGTTCGTTATAAAATCATGCCTTCCTATCTAATACCTGCTACCCAGATTTGATTTGGGTCCCATTTTTGGATGGTTTGCACACACATTTTCTAAAGAGGTTTTAACCACAACCCTTTGAGATGGTTGAGAGTCTCAAAGTTAGTTGCCACATGTGCTACTTTATAATCATTTTGAACCTTTGCTAACTAATGAGAGACTTTCAAATCACTAATTGTTACCTATCTATTTGCAGCTCAGTTTTCACAATCATAGGATGGAGGGAGTGTTAAAGTGTTTTGTGAGGATCAAATAAATGAATAATAAAATATAAATTTATTGAGCCCACTATGGCGAGCATTCTGTATTTCCATAGTTCACTGAATCCTCATAATAATCTTTCTAGGCAAGGACTGTTATTCTTATTGTAAAGATGAGGAAACTGAGGCATCAGTTAATTAATTAACTATCCTAAATTAGCAGAGCCAATAAGTGGCAAAGCTAGACTCAACTCTAGGTCTGTCTAATGCCAAAGCCCTTTCTTTTAATCACTAAATTAATCTCCAAGTTACTTAGCCATTACTTTTATAATTATCACTAAATTAATAATCACTAAATTAATCTCCAAGTCACTTAGCCATTACTTTTATAATTATCACACTTAAAACACTATCATGATAGAGAATTGTCCAGAAATAAGTATTGTAGTCACTGAAGAGAAAGATTAGAATCTGGAACTCTTCACCTGCACATTTCTTCCTTCCACTTACTTTAGTTTATTAACGCAATGGATGATGTCTAACTCCTTTCTCAACTTGTTTAGAGCATTTCCAAGTTAGTTGACTTCTGAGAGTTATTGAGTAAGAAACGTTATAAATTGTTTAGATTAGGATTTAGTGTGTTTAGAAGCCATTTCATAAGTTTGCCTTTTCGAACTGTTACTGGCTATACCGCTGCAGATGCTGTGATGAGGAACGCCCTCTCCAAAGACACACAGTGGATGACAAACCTCCAAAGCTAACATGTTGTTTACAGAGATGGAGAAGAAGAGGATGGACAAGCACAGTCTTAAACATAATTACAGGGCTTACAGTCCCTGCTGGGGACTAAAATGTTTATTGGCTTTCCTTGTGTAATTCGATGTTCTTCCTCCAAAGGCTCCACTCCAAACTTGGAACTTCTCTGGATATAGTATCTCATTTGGGAGAATGCCAGGAATTGATGTCTGGGTCCTTTGTGTCTTTGCACTGACTCAGAATTCAGGATACCAACCCTAGAAACTAAGCTGGGATATAGTCTGTGTAAGGGAGTCATATATCTACATGAGCATCTTCCTGATATATTTCATCCATCTTCCTCCTAGAAAGCAACTCCTAGAAAGATGTGGTTTTAAATGAGGGATTGGATGCATACTGGTATGTCTTAGCACAAGTCAGAGCTCTTTGCAGTACTGCCAAAGTCATGTAAGTAATCAAAGATGCAGAAGTCTATGGAGAGACCTCATCCCGCCTCCACTCTGATTTATTCGGGGAAGAACACCGTGAACTCATAATGTATTTGATATATCCCAGAGCTCACAAACCAGCTCAGCAGAAAGCATGCTCTTAAAGGACATTTTGATGTGTGAAAAAGTCCACCTAAAATCTTGTCGGAGATAAATAAGTAACATAATAGAAGAGTATGAATCCTTACCTTGGCTCAGAGCTCTAACTTTAGAGGAAATAATTACATGAGTTCCAAATTAAGTTTACCAAATGATATACACTTCCTAAAAGGAGCCCAAATTTAGATTTTAAAAATTGCCTTAAAAGTTTACTCGTTCCCCTGGTACACTGAAATCACCTGAACCATTTATTCTTTTTGAGTGAAGGTTGAATGTGTCGCCAGGTTTGGCATCCACAGTTTGTAGCCCACTGACTTCATTTTATTGATTGGGTAACTGAGGTGCACAGTTACCCAATCAATAGAAGATCTCTCAATTTACTCAGTAAACATTTGTATGGTACTTTAGTAGCTATGAGAACAAGCTTGGGCTAGTTAAGTGGCTTGCCCAGGACACATGGCCAGAAAGTGACAGAGTTTAAATTAGGACCTAAGTTCTCTTGACTACTATCTGGGCCTTAAAAATCATATCACATGACAATGATATGTCTTCTATTTCTCAATAATCAAAATAAAAGAAAACCATGGACAGTCTGTGAAAGACTTTACTTACCTTGATTTTCAAAATAAAGTGAAAAAGTTAGGTTAATTAATAAAATATAAACAAAATTTTAAGAGCCTGCTAATAAGATATTATTACTGCCAAAATGGTGGGACAAAACTAATTATACTTTAAACTTCTTAAATACCTTGTAATTACTTTATGATTATTGAGACACTAGGTAAAACAAGATGAATTGAAATCTCAAGTTTTCATTGATTCCTATATTACTACTTGTGTTTCAGAGTTTCCTTCTTTGCTTCTCCTATCTAAGATTTGACGGTTTTATTTGATTTTCAGTGACAAAATGCTTTTCGTTTCCCTCCCCACACCCAGGAAATCAACAACAACAACTGATTTGTTTACCTTAAAATGATTAAGAGATAAGGGGAGAACTCTAAAATTAATTGTATCTGTTAAGATTCCCAGTCCAAAAAATCTTAGAAAATGTTTAAATTTAAAATTTATATTTTTTAACCCATATCATGTTGTAAAGAAACACTCCTTAGAGCTGTTTCTTTGTCCTTCATATGACATCCACACATATAATTCTGCTTTCATGATTAACTTCCATTATTAAATACTGTCCTAAATTTGTGCTCTTAGAAATATCAATTAACTGAAGAGTGAGTTAGATATTTTATAAACTCTTTATAGAAATGGAGGGAAAACTCATATAAATAATATGAATTTTCAAAAACATGACAAAAAGTAGTATTACAAAAAACATTAGTCTAGCAAATAGTCAAGAATATGTCAAACTTCTGCATACTTTTGAGATAAATTGGCATCATATAGATTAGCAAGATTCTTCTTTATGAAATTCACTTATTTTTACTCACTGTAGTCTAATTAATTTTTGTGTGCAGACAAAATGGAAGGCAATGGAAATTTGGCTTGCAAAGTAGCTATAACATGATCTATAATACATCCACAATCCTGTTATAATGGGATAGGAGTATGTTTATCTTGTCAGAATGGTAGTTGAAGTTAGTATCCAGTATCAACATAATGCAATAAGCAATGCAAAGCTAATTTCAGTTGTTTATACTGGGAACTTTTTTTTATGAAAAAGGTCAGTGGGTGATATGTTTGGCTCATTCTTCCCGAGGTCTTCAGGAAAACATGCCTATGAAATAAAAGATTCTCAATGCTAAATTTTACTATACTTGGGAGAGGCATGAAATGTGGTAATAAATGAAGTATTGGGTCTTCATTTTTATATTAATAATTCAGCATGGAGGCTGACTTGAGGAAAGCTGACTGTGGTCTGAGTTTGTGTCCCAGAAATATATTTAACTTGAGTCATAGAATCAACATCTGACTTCCAAAATTGGGTATCTTACCATATACAACCCCACCCCCTACTCATACACATGCACCACCCCCTCTCCCAGGTCATGACTACTGTTCAAGAAGTAAAATATAGGACATATATAGCAGTGACTATCAAAAGAAAATAAAATCAATTATGGGGTCTTTGAATTTAAATGCATGGCTCTGCTCTCATTCATTCCTCATTCCATCCCATCTCTCTGTCCTCTACTTTTATAAAACATTATATTTGTCCTATCCATTCGCATCAGCATCACTCTTTCTTAGGTCTAAATAGACTTACCACTGATTGGTGCCCTTCACCGGAAGATTAAGGTTTCAGAAGTATCACTTATAGCAAATACTTTTATTAGTCTCCTTTTGGTCACAGAGTCCCCTGACAATTTCTCAAAGTGATATTATGAAGAAGAAGTAAATGTTTTCTTCTCTTACTCAGTTTCTTTTTAGAGTGTTGACTTCATTCTATATCTGGTCTAATTTCTTCTTGGGACAATTGGATTGATTTTACAGTAACCATTGAATATGCCCTGAACAGATAACCATGAGTACTGGGAATGGTATTTCTGCTGATCTCATGCACTTCAGGTGGGCTATAGAGAATTAGAAGGCCCAAAATATTTGGTCGCATTGAATTGTGAGGCTATAATGAAGATATACCTGATGAGTGAAATATTCAGGTAAACTTGATTCCAGTTAACATTTAGGTTAACATGATTCTCTTCTATGATATTCAGCCTAGTTTTATTTGCTTTATTCTAATTAGGTTTTATTTGCAGACAAAATGAAAAGAAATGGTTCAATTTAGGAGAAAGTAAAAGCTTCAAACATGAAGAGTTTCATAGATCTCACCTTCTGAGAGAAATTTATCAAAATATAAACACTTGAAAATATGAAAGCACTATCCCAACCCAACAGTTAAAGGTCCATAACTTGAGATATTAAGTGGAATACAGAAAAATCACTCGTTCTTAAACAATTTTGTTGAGGGGGGGGGGAGAATGAAAGTTAAATGTTCTGTTCAAGATGTGTTCCTTTTGGAAAAAAAATGTTTCATCTGAAAGCTAAGGATAAAAGATATAACTTTGTTATGAAGACTCATCTCTTTATTAAACAACAACTTCTGTCTCCAAGTTGCAAAGGGAGAATTTGTCAATCTGATTGAATCTTCCCTTTAGTTTTTCCCAACAGCTGTGTTCACATAATTCATGACTTTCATGTTTCCTGAGCCCTGGATAATATCACACACATGTCTGGTTTGTGGCTCCACATTTTCAGAAGAATATGGAGACCTTGGAGGAGGTCCAGAGTAGACCAAGGGAAATGATTAATGGATTGAAAGTTGGAGTTTATGAAGAAAGGTTGTGAGGTCTGATCTTTCGCTATGAGAAAAGTCTGAGTGGTGACTTAATAACACAAGGAGGTTAGTAAGCAGCTGTTCCCCATCCTCATGAAGGTTAGATGAAATGAAATAAGATATAAATTGCAACAAGAACAAAAATGCATTATAAGTGAGAACTTCCAAGCACTAGCATTGCTGGATTCTAGAAAGGTCCTCAGAAGAAGGATGTGTAGTCTAATTCCCTGGTCTTCAATGATAGGCTTATAAGTGATGAATAAGATGAGATAATTTCTTAAGATCCCTTCTGGACCTATCTTTTCATAAGTCTACCTACCATATTTAGAAAAATTATTTGCTTCAAATGAAAATTATTTGTCTCATTTCTTCCCCTCCCCCACACCCTCCATTTCTTATCCTTTGTCTACCTTTTGTAAAACACGCTAACCAAGAATGACTGGGGCACTGACAATCACAGTGGTCCTTTGCAACCCCTGGGTATCCCCCCAGCTTTGGGAACAAGTTTCTTGTCCATCACTACTACCCCCTGGCCACTAGGGGCATCACTTTCCTCTATACCAAAGCTACTGCAAAGGATAATGAAACAAAACATTCTACCCTTAACAATTTCACAAGTAGCCCAACAGATTAAAATGTAACTTTTATGCCCTATAATACGAGTACCTAAAGGGCTGAAATCTATCTTATTCATTTGCCTGTATCACAGCTCATACAATCGTCTCTGACACACAGTAGGTGCTCAGCAGATTTTCATCAGTTGAAGGAAGATGACTATGCAATGAAGGGAAATTGAAGTAAAGAAAGTCAAGAGTTTCAGATGTTTCCAAATGATGTTGTATGTAGGCTAGACAGATCTAAATCCTAACCTGTGCTGCACACGTGTGTGATCAAGGATTTTATTCCCACCATACCTATGCTGTCTGGAGGACTAGGAAAAGAGAGGCAGTTGCACATCCCACCCAGGGTCTTGGTTAAAAAGACCACTAAAGATGGGCACTGTGTAGATTCATATATAAGAATCACACAAAAATAGGCCAAATTCTTAGTGTGGCTTTCTTTAAGATGACTTTGGGAAGTTTGGTAATTATTTTTTTCTAAACTATTTTTTTGCTTACTTTTCTAACTTTCTCATTTTTCTCATGAGGAATATAAAATTAGGCAGTAGAAAGTCTCTCACTCCAATCATCACACAACCTAAATACTTGAGTTTTAAAAATAAGGTAATCTGTTCCTTATAGCCGATGCAATGTCCTGAAACCCTCTGGTAAATTTGTTAATTCTTCTCATGGCTCTTTTCCTAGCAAAACCAACAAATACCACAGCCACTTATTATTGTCAGCTCTAATTTATGTCCCAAGTCCTCAATCTGACATCCCTTTTGACCATGCTTACAGAAATATTACAACAAATAAACCAAATTTATTCTTTGGCATTAATTTTTAACTGTTCTCAGGGAAAATCTGGTAACTCAGAGGGTTATAAGTTGATGATTCTCATATGTTTGTAGGTTAGTCTTAGCAGTTTCCTAATGGTTTGTGCACTGTTTTTCTTGATCCAAATAAATATTATTCCCAGATGGGATCAGTTTTTGAACCTCTTGTTCTACTCTTCTAATCTTGGCCTTTCTAAAATTTTCTTACTGTAGTTCCCTTCCTTTGTCTGCTACTAATGGCCATGCCTAGTTACATAACTCCTGCAACAAGTGTTGACCAATGAGCTATTCTTATGGTTCATAAAAAGCTTATAGAGAAAAAAGTACCATCTAATCAATAGGGAAGTTATTTCTTCCTTAAGATTTTTCTCAGAACAAGCCTTATAGAATAATTCTGAAAATTGTGAGTTACACAGTTGAATTCTGGATTGGGCCTTTGAAATCATTCAGAATGAATTAGAAAACATCTCTACCACTCTGCTCAGCAGAGAAGTTTTCTGTTTACTTACTACTTTCCCTATGCTAATTACTTCCTCCAATTTGCAGCAGTTTTGGAGGTCAATTCATTTGATACCAGTCAACCCTTTTTGTTTTGGCAAGGAAGACTGAAGGTAGGAGTAACTAGGAAACTTAAACCAACATAATTAAACATAAAATGCTTATAGGAATAGTAGAATTGACCTCAGCCAATTAAAATTATTAATAGAAAAAATATGTCAGTGTCAAATTGAGCCTCTGTTCTCACTTGAGTAATGAGGATTAGTTTATATTTCCTGACAAGAATAGATGGGAATTCACATTTCTTCCTGACCTTTGTCCTCCTAGAACATTGGGTTAGGATAGTAATAGACCATAACCAAAAAGAAATAAAAACTTAGACTAATTCAAAGTTAATTTTTAAGTCCCACAAAAGTGAAGTAGTATTTTCAAGCTGTGAAGCTTTTCTTCCTTTTGGAGATAGAGAAAATGTTCAGATCATAAACTTGCAATCTTTGCTTCTAACATATGAATTATATCATAGACCAATCTTTGAGAAGAATCAGAAATGCCTGCTCTATATTATCAGCATCACCCTTTATTCCAGTAGGAAGATAAAACTTTTGTAAAAAGTTTAATCTCAGATCTCCAAAACTATCTCTGTATGCTACCTAAGTTAAACAAATAAAATATTCAGAATTCCATGCAAGGCACTGGTACGACTTTAGTTCATCCTGGCTTGATTGGTTTTGAATGTTAGATATACATTTAAGGCAAATAGGTAAGTGTTTTAAGTCTGGTCTCTTACTGTTTTAGTAATGCTACAATCACAAATCGGAAAGTTTGAAATGCTCAGAAGTGTTGAGAGGTGTGATTCATCAGGCTTATCTGAATTGGCATTTGATCTTCTTTTATTTCCAAATTTCCCTGCCATTTCTGACTCCTCTGTCTTTTCTTCAGTAAAACTGCACCACACACTGGAAAGTGAAGATACACACATTTATTTATATAATGTCAAGGGAGAGTAGGATTAAGAAGATTGGCCATAGACCCACCCAATCAGAGTCTGGGAAATGAGAACACTTTTTTCTTCAGCAGAAATGCTGACGTGGTAATGTGAATTTAGCAGGTAAAAGATTTGCTGTAACTTCTAACTGAGCATCTTTGAGACTGCTAGCTTAGATTCCTGATGTTAACTTGCCAGGTAGTTTTCAGAAAGGAAGTAAATTACAATTGAGCTTAAAAATCTAGGGATATAACTCATTTTCAAGCAAATATAAAGTTGGAAAGTAAGCATCAGTTTTAAGTTAACCTAAAGTTATAAAAGAAAAAGTTTGCAGTAGGGATCCTACAGTCCCTTATGGTGTAGTACAAGTATTTTTTTTTTAATTTGTAAAACTAGTTTCTTAAATTGTATCACAATATTAAAAGAAATTGGGTCTGCATTCAGCCTACACTGCTGGGAACTAATGGAGGGGGTCTTCCAAGAGGCCAAGCCCAGCTTCATGCCCTCAGACCTTTATTGCCTTCTGGGTAGCCTGCATATTTCACATATGTTAAATATTCCACAATAAACTCTGCCATCTGTGTTTTAGGGTAGTTTGTATTGGTCATGTGCTCTGTCAAGTTGACAGAGGTGCAAAGCTAAATGTGTGATACTCTAAGAATATGCATATATTTGAATAATTTGACTATTTAGTTCAACAATTTGCAAAGGAGCTCTGGATGATCACACATTCTGATAACACTGCCAGGGAACAGATAGCTTCCTTTACGGGGGTGGGGGAGGGGATGGAAGCAGAGTTATTTCTAGCTGGAGTTCTTGAGTTCACTAAGTCTCCTCCCTGGTACATAACTGTGTGAACTTGAGTAAATTATTTCCTGGCACTGAGTCTCAGATTCTTCTTTTATAAAACAGGAATAATCATTTCTGTCATTCGTCTTTAGAAGCTCTAAAATAGCCAATGTTAGTGAACTCATTTTGTTAACTCATTTTGTTAACGCTTAGGTAAATTGAACTAAGTATGTAATAATATTACATATTCAGTTCAACAGCACATTCTTGATAACCGCAAGAGGGTCCAGGGAAGGAAATTGTTTATAAATCTTTTCCTTTAGCAAAATTAATGTTGGAATGTTTAGGAAAATTCTTACAGCCATGAGTCTTGGCAATTATTAGGTCAAACCACCTTTGAGATTACAGAAAAATGCACATACACATAAAACTCCCTACAGAATTCGGATGTGGGGTGGGTGGGAGATTCATCTGATATCCATTTTTGCATCCCTTTAGAGAGTGTCTCTCAAAGTGTGACCTCAGATATCTTACATCCGAATTGCTTGGGGTGCTTATCAAAACGCTAATTCCTGAACCGTGCCCTTCCCCCCTTACTAAATCACAATTTCAAGAGGAGGAACCTTCATTTTAACACTCCCTCAGGTGATTTTTATGCTTCCAGGAGATCCAGGGACTCCAACTTAGGTACGGTACTGCTGCCTTGTTCTTTATTCTAAATTTTAAGGTATTTCCTAGTGCGTACAAATTGGTTGAACCAGTAAGTAAAAAAAAAAAAAAATCAGCTTTAAAGCAGGAACACGGGTAGATGGTTAACGGAGTCGTCAAATGGCTAATTGAAAATAGTCCTTTGGCCTCTAGCCATGTAAGTTCTCTCCAAGGGTCTTGGCTACAGGCAAATGAGAACCCGAAAGACAGTTTGCTCTTCTGCTGCGGGCGGGGGTGAGACAGGGGGAGTGGTGGAAGAGTAACAGAGCCAACTCTCCCCTCGACCGCATCCCTCCCCCCATGGTTAAAGCAGGAGGCTTTTTATTTATCTTTGCTGCCTAGGATCATGATTAAAAAGGGTTAGCTTATGTGTGTGTAAGTTTGCTAGGGCTGGAAGTGAAAACATCTGCAAAAGCATGCAATGCCCTAGAACGGAACTCTTCTAATAAAAGATGTATCATTTTAAATGCGCTGAATTTTGATTCTGGTAATTCGTGCACTAGAGTGTCTATTTCGAGGCAGTGGAGGTATCATATGACAGCGCACGTCAAGGCACCGTGGAGCCCTCTCGTGGACTCCCACCCACTTTCCCATTCACCGGGAGAGGGCTGCTGGCGCTGCCGCTCCCCCCGCCGGCGAGCTAGCATGAAATCTCCCTGCCTCTGCCGAGATCAAATGGAGCTCCTCGCTCAAGGGGTGCGAGTATTACCTCCGCCATGCAATTTCCACTATCAATAATTTAACTTCTTTGCTGCAGAACAGAAGGAGTACATACTGGGCACCAAAGACTCGCCCCCCCTACCCACCCTTTTTTAAGCGAAGGGGACGCGAAAAAATTATAGAGTCTGGGAGTTTTCGGGCCGAAGTCTTCCCCAGAGCAGCTGCCTTGATGTTTACTTTGACAAATAGTAACTGAAAAGGTGGGTTTCTTTTCTTTCTTTCTCTTTCCGTTTTTCTGTCTGGTCTGCTAGAAAGCGTGTGCCTTTAGTGAGGTCTGTCATTGCCTCGGCTTCCTGGCTGGAACAAGTAACTTGATGTAACGTTATCTGGGGGCGTTCATTAATAAAAAATGCTGTTATTATCTTGATTGAATTCCTATTAGGCAAACTCCGGAGAGGTCAGTGCGCGAACTCTGTTTAAGCCGGCGTGTTTAAGGCAGCGAGTAAACCAATAGCCCCATGCTCTGTGCCATTTCATTGTGTGGTCGCGTTTGCAAGCTCTGTCGTGCGGGAAGGTGCGGAGAGGTGTGTCTGTGGCCCGGGAAACGCACGACCTCTCCCACAGAACTTGGGTGCTGGGGAGCACCCAAGGGGAGGAAGGAGAGAGTTGCAAGCGAGGGGAGCAAGACCTCGGGGCGTCCGATTCGCACTCGCTCCCACCCGCCCCAGCGCACACTGCCCGGGTTTCCGCAGAGGGTGCGGGACGCGGGGTTCCCCGGGGCTGGGTCTCGACCACCCCTCGAAGCCGCAGGCGTCCCGCCGAGGCGCCCCGGGCGGGCGCGGAGCTCGCGGGGTGACGTCGCGTGGTCCCGGGAGAACGGGAGCAGGGAACAGGCCCCATGGGAGAGGGGAGTCCGGGGCGTCCCGTGGGGCTCGGGGGGCCGAGCCGGGGCGAGGAAAAGGCGCGGCGTTCACTTTAAGCTGCCGCCCCGAACGGGTATCGGTAGCGCGGGCGAGCCGGGGGAGGGGAGCGGGGGGCGGCGCCGTTTGACCAATCGAAGCTCAACCGAAGAGCTAAATAATGTCTGACCCGAGCGCAAGGCGCAGGCTGGAGCTCCGGGTCCCCGCCGCCGCTGCCGCGCCCGGGCGCACCCGCCCGCTCGCTGTCCCGCGCACCCCGTCGCTCCTCGGGCTCCCGGGCCGGGCGGAGCGGCCGGCCCGGTGCGCCCCTCACCTCCTCCTCGTGCAGCTTTGATGAGACATTCGAATGCAGCTGCCACCGCTGCTGTGGGGCCGGTGGGGAGCAGCACCGCCACAGGGACCAGGGCTGGGCGCTGGGGCCAGGAGCGGGACAACGATGTGACTCCGCCGCCGGGGACCCGTGAGCTTTGTGTGGACCCCGAGGTAGGCGAGCGCCGGGCGCGGGACTTGGCGCAGGAGCCGCCCGTCCGCGGGGGAAAGTTGATTGCGCCCCTCCCGCAAAGTTGTGGGAAGAGGCCAGGCTCCTTCTTTCCCCCCCTCCAGGAGAAGGGAGGATTTGGAGTTGCTCTGGGGAGCTTTCTCCCCATATCCCACGACCGAGAGGGGCAGTCGGCACCCCCAGGGAAAGGGACCTCGGGAAGCCCTTAAGTAGGGGAGGGAAGGCCAAGACTAGACGCGGAGCTTCGCGATGGGAGCAAAGACGGCGCCCCGGGGATCCCCGAAACCCTCCCCCAGCCAAGGAGGGATAGTGAGAGATTTAGGGCGCCAGCTGTCGGGGGCCCTGACCGAGGGGAGGGTGTTGGGGCTGGGATACGGATCCTTCCCGTGCGCTGGCCGGCCCCCGCGCGGATTTGCTGGGGTGGAGGGGCCAGGGAGCTCCCGCCCTCCGCCCGCATCTTGTCCCCGGGGCTTGGGCCCCGCTGCACGTGGTCACCTGCTTCCCTGGAGTTGAGACCAAAGCGAACTTACAAGTCCACAGCCAATGTAGCTTGCAAAACTTGGAGCATTTCTGCCGCGAAGACCTGAAAGGGTCTTGCGAGACTCCGGGACGGGCCGTACCCACATCTCTACCCCTCCGCTCCCCCCGCTCGTGGAGCATTCTCTAGGGACATAAAAGTTTTGACTTTGAGGCGGGAGGGATGTACATGGGGAATTCCTGACTCCCGTTGGTCTCTGGGGATGCAGAGCCAGGAAGTGAGAAATGGGTGAGTGAGCTGAGCCTGGAAAGAAATAGCTGAGGGTTGGGGGCTTTATGCCTGACGGGCAAGGAAAAGGGGAAATTGCAGACTGGGGACACCCCCGAGGGGAAGAAGCCTTGGGCCTGCGGGGATGAACTGGAGGATGCAGTGTTTGTGTGTTGGGGGTGGAGCGGGGATGAGGGACCGGGGTAGGGGGGTGGGCAGGAGGAGGAGGAGGAGGAGGAGGAGGGAACTGGGAGAGCCTTGCTAGGGAAGGTAGAGAGTGCCCTCTGCCGGCCAAGCTGCCAGAGCTGTTGCTGTGGGCGGGAGGCTGGGGGCGGGGGAGTGGTAAGGGATGGTTTTACGGGATCCCTCAGGGAGCTGGTAGGAGGGACTTGAATGGTGCTTCTGACTCCAGCTCAGTAGGGCGTGCGACTAGTCGAGGGATTTAGACTTCTCACTCTTCTTTGGCTCCAATGCAAAAAGTTTTCCTTGCGCTGGGGAGCTTTGATAAGCCACAGTTGGTGGTTGTGTTAGGGCTTCCTGGATGTTATTTTACGGTTCTCCAGGTATCTTGCGCTTACTCTCACTGTCAGCAGCAACCAGTGAACATTTTCTGACAAGAATGCAGAGGTGTTCTTGGCCAGAAGCAAAGAAAAGCATATTTCTGAGTGTTTATTGATCCTCCTAGTACAGTTATCTTTAAAGCAAAGTGATATATAATTGGGAACGTTGATTTTTTTTTTAGCTGTGTATAAATAAGGTGCTATGCTATTAAAAGAGATCCCCAAATTGACTCAACTTCTGAGAAAATATCCTCCCCTTCCTTTATTTTTATCCAAAATCTGTTTTTATATGAGTTTGTTATTAAGGTCAAAAGCCATTTTGGCCTTACAATTTCATAAGTATTTTTTACATTTTAACTTATTGTGGTATAATTACAGATTTAATTTGTCTAAGCGTGGGAGCCTTCAGTGCTTTACCTCATGCAACATTATCATTTTTAGGTCGGAGGTTTCTGAGATTATGACATGTAATGCTTCATACCATTACACATAACAGATCACATAGCATACTGAAATTATACTACAAGTTTTGACGCTGGGAACAGCACCTCTTTAAAACAATCACTAAACTCCTATTCCCTGATTTTGCAAATGCTTTGCTTAAGACTTTTTTTCTTTTGTAAATTTACCTCTGGGTTAGCAGCAGAGGTAAGAGAAAGGAAAGAAACACTTGTTGAAATGTAACCATAACCTTTACTGGAATTTAAAACATGTTGGTCACCATTACTGGAATTCCAGGGCCATAAAGTCGTTGTCTTTTTTTCCTTCTACTTTATTTTGTAAAATGTGATAAATGTTGGTAAATATAGACCAGTAGTAAGTCTTATGACACGAAAAGCATTATGTATGTAGAACTATTTTAAGTTATTACAAGAACATTTTCTATTTATAAATGATATAAGCAGAAAGAAATGATTTCCAGATAAACAAGGCTTACGTATGTGTTTTGAATCATTAGAACATTACAGACACACTTAGACATCACATTTTTTTAAAGCAAAATAACAGTAATTTTTCACATACCTTTGGAGACTTTCATAGCCTATTCAGAGCTGAGTTAGTACCTGGAAATCTTGTTCAAATTAAGGTGATATTTAAGGCCATTTAAGATAGGAGGTCAATGTTTGTGTATCCCAGAAAATAAAGCATTTGGGAAACTGTTTTAGAATATACTTTCAGTGTATGTCACTTTTACTTGCAAACCAAAGGAACCAAAAAAGGGATCATTTGCCTAAAATGCAGTAATCACCTCAAATGATTTATTTATACTATGTGAGTTAATTGCCTCAATCTTATAATGGCCAAAGGTGTGGAAGGGCAGTGCTGGAGTATTTCTGGTTTATTTTGACTCCCCAGGAGGGGGAAATCCTGTAAATAATGCAAATTTCTAAAATCCTGGCTCAAAGTCCTTGGGTTTCTTGTGTACAAGGAGCATCATTAGAATGTAAGCTATCCCCCTCTTCCTGGAATCTTTTAAGAGTCCCAGCTTTTCAGTAGTCAAAATGTGGATGATTGATAATCTCATTTGTTTCTAATATAAATAGCTCTGGTTTGTAGCTCAGCACACATAGTGAGTTCAGCACGCCCACCTAATAGTGTAGCAAAGAGCTTGTTTACATTTTTTTTGCATTTATCTTTTAAAACATTCTGTAAATCTATGTGTGTGTGTGAGACACACACAGAGCTCTTATATATGTGAACTGTGACATGTAACACAGCCAACAGCTTTGGATCTCAGTCACAGACTTAATCTTAAGAAAACTGAAGATGTACAGAATGGAAAGGTCATATACTAGCAGTTTATTAACATTTTAAGATCTAGGAAATTAGTCCCAGAGTAGAGAGAAGAACAATTTCAGACTTCCTGAATGAAAACAGACAACTCTTTTAAGATGAAAGGCACTCCCATTTCAGATGTCCATAATACTGATTTTATTTTAATGATAAAAACATTAATGTTCAACTTGCATCTCCCTGTGTAGAAGAGTTCAGTTTGTGTGAGGGGGCTGCCTAGTCCATTGCAAGTGAATATATCCCTTTAATAGGGTAATTGCTAACTTGTCTCAACTTGTTTTCAAACAATTGTAGAGCACTCAGTTTCCACTAATTGCAAAATTGCTGCTTAATTGAAGGACTCTCAGCCATCTAGTGCAGCCATTCAGCCACTGGCAGCTCTGTGATCTCAAGCTGTGAATGCATTTTAAAGAGCAATGGAGGAGAGAATTTTCTGAAATTCTAGGTTTAAAGTGCTGGCTGTTGTTCAATGGAGGAAGAAATCATTTGAACAAGAATCACATTAAGTTGTGTTGTGATAAATTTTCTTTATTAGGATGAATAACATGCACAGATGGGATTCAGAAGTGAATGAGCAAACTTACTGGTTACACTCTGCATCCAATTACTCCGTTTAGTATGGAGCAATGCTAAGCAATAAATGATGTTGGCAAATGAAATCCGTATGTCGTTTGCATGTGGGATTTAACCCTAGGAAACATAGGAAGGCTTTGGTATTATTAAGCTTAGGCATATGTATCCTAAAAGTCCCCTTAAACTTCCACTTAAGATACAGAATTATTTAATCCTAAACAATTTTATACTTAAATGCATCACTGGATTTCTAGAATACTTATACTAAAAAGACTTAGAAAAGTCATGGACTCAATTATTGAACATACGGAATCATTGATGGCAGATACGGAACAATGGAGCTCTCTTATGTATTGACATTGAAAAAATTTTGCTGGGGAGAGAATGGTAAATGGGTGTGTTCTCTAAGTGACACAGAAAGGTATTCTCTTGTCTGTAGAAAAACACGAGTATCTGGCCAGATACATAGGAAAGCTTTCATTTAAATGTAAGTATTCAAGTTCAGGTACAACTCTGGGACACTTACGCTCTGGGTGAGACAAATCTGACTAAATATATTGGCTGCTAAGAAGTGGCTCATTGTCCTGATGTCTCACTTGTAGATTGCTTAACATTTGAGGATGGGTTGCATTAGGTAAGTTAGGGAACTGGGTGTGGGACAGGAGAGTGATTGGGGGGGGGGGGAAGCAAAGTAAATTTACAAGCTTCAGTGACAGCCATATAAAGTAAAAGTTTATTTCCAGAGAGCCCTGAGAGTAACAAATATTTTGTAGTTTTCCCCAAAGGTTCACTTGAAAGAACTTTTCATTGGTTGTCATGGTAGTAATGTCCTGATTTTGAAAGCTCCCAGAACCTAGTAGCTCTTAAATGTGCTTTCATCTTTGTTCCTTTTGTCTGACGGAAACTTTATGATGACCTTCTGTATTTTTGACATGCCTCTGCATTTTTGGAGAGAAGAGAGCAGGCAAAAGAGGATTTCTTAATTCTAAGACAATATAACATGGAAATGTAAAATTATATGATTAAAAAAAATCACTGAACTTCAGATTGACTTATTGAAATAAAACCTAGAAGGCAATCTGTCATTTAATTGCAACTAGTTCATATGAAATTAAGATTTGTATAATGAAAACTCAAAAAAAAAAATCTTGAGTGGTTTCAAGTAATTTAAGCAACTCATCAAAAATTGAAGTAATAGTGCCACCTAGAGAACGAAATCGCCAGTTTTACCAGCCAAATGGCTTATTTCCATATGAACCATTTTTCCAAGGCTACAGTTACTAGGATTTCCTTGCCATCCTATTCGGATTTGGCAGGTGTGGGGGGCGGGGAGTGGGGGAGAGTGTGCATATGGAATTGTAGATGAAATTTTAAAATAAGCAGATCCACAACTCGATATATACACAAAGTCCTTTTAGCTTTTTAATATAGTAGCCAAATATAAAATAGCCCTGCCAGGAATCAAGGGTTGGCTTCCTTTTTAACATTTATTATTTTTAGGGATATGTACTGAAGCATTGAGTACAAAGGTTCTGATCTGATTCATTTGCCACAGGCAACTCATTACACTTTCTGAGATACAGTAACACCAAATAAATTGAGTAGAGAGACCTTTAAGAATGTCTTTGATCTATGATTTAATTTTAACTTTAGTGATTTAAGAAGGCATAAGAATAAAATAGAGGATCATATATGTAGCAGGATTTTAAACACCAAAAAAAAGTAAGAAAAAAAAGGAGAAGGGGAAGGAAATTATAAGGATTCCCTCAACTTTAGAATAAAGATATATATCTGAGCCAGCACCAAAAAAAAAAAAAAAAAAAGTAAAGGAATCAGGAACCAATAATTGCAAATTGGCTTAAAATTCTTTGATGATAAAGACTATCTTTAGTTCATTTTTACATGTTCCCATAATAGCACCTAGAACAATGCTGATGACAGAGGAGGAACTTTGATAAATGTTGTTGAATGAACAAACAGACTGATTAATAGTTGCTTCAGATTCTCACTAGTGATGTAGACAATGAAGAAACTTTATAGAAAAATAATTGTTTGTTTTGCCAACCAGAAGGCAGAAGTTGAAGGAAATAAGTTTACGCGCTGCATGGGGGATGGGCTTGTTTGCTCTGACTCAGGCAGAGCAAAGGCAATGTATATATAACCTAAACATTTGTACCCCCGTAATATTCTGAAATTTAAAAAAATAAAAAAATTTTAAAAAAGGAAGTTTAATATTTTTTCAGTACCCTATTATAAAAGTCATTTAGTTGGCTTAGTTCTAAAATTTCTTATGTGTAATTTGATTCACTTATGAAATTATGTTTGGAATATATAAAATGTTAAAGTTCATTTAGACAGCAACTATATACTTGTGGATTTTCTTTTAAATGTCTTGAAATTTTTGGATGCCAGTGGAGATGCCAGTTACTGTGCTTCAGGGAATGGAATATAGTATATCTTAAATTCGTGCCAGTTTGGGTAAGCAGAGGAGAAAACAGCATGATAACCAAAGAAAGTCATTATATCGCCTGTGCTTTTTGTCATCCATAGAAGCAATCAGGGGCAGAAAACTTTCTTTTTCAGAAAAAAATGTTTAAAAAAAGTGTGTGTGTGTGTAAATATATTTTTCAGAAAAAAACGTCTTAAAAAAGGTGTTAGGGGCCACGGGGAGAGAAGGAAGCTCATTGAATACAATTTTTGCCACATGGGATTTAGTCTAATCAGTCTTGATTTTGGAGCTGCTACCATCAGCAGTTCCATTTTCTGATGCTTTCTTTCTGCTTTCATGTGCCTTTGGAAACTGAAACTATGCCCAAATTGAAACAAGTTTCCCTATCTTTTCACATGTTCACTTATTTCGTGAATGTGTTTTTAAACACAGACAAATTTCTTTTACATCATGTAGAATCTAAAGGTCGAGAAATTTGCAATCATGTTGCTGGAACGAGATGCCTGGCGGAGTCCCAGGCCACATTCCCAGGCCAAACTCTCGAAGGTATTCTCCCTTATGCAGCATTGGGAACATACACCCAGCACCGACATGTTGGCTGATAATGTGTCTGAAGACGCAGACGATACGCTTATCATATTGAAACGTAAAGCCAGCAGATATTACAGACATTCTGTTGAATGATAGAATCTGGATCATTTACATTTATTTACATGCAAGTTATTGTGATTAAGTTCAAAAAATCAATTGCATAAACACAGGATAGAATAGGGAGGGAGTTGGGGTGCAGTTTTGGGGGATGACTTATCAGCAGATTGTAGAAAGAAAACTTGGGTGTTTTCAATTAACCGCAGGCAGTGTGAGCCAGTGACGTGACTAGGGGCTGTTCACAATCTGACTGTTCACAATGGCTATGCCATTAGAAGCATAATACTCAAAAGCTAATAACTCTCTGTTAAATAGAATATGTCTAGAATATTATCTTCCGTTCAAGAACTGAAATAGGTTGTTTTAGGTACATCATTGATAAATTTGTGTACATTCAGATCATTGTGACCAGATGCATAGGGTATTGGAAAGCATTACATGTGAGGAATCGTTAAGGAAACTTGAAATGGCTGGCGTGGGGACAAGAAAATTTAGGCTGGAATGGCAAATGGTTTTTGTCTCCCTTAGCAACTCTAATCCCATGGTAGTAGCTACCTGGAATGTTGGGTTGGGAAGAATTCCGAAACTGTCCAGGCTCACTGAGAAAGGATGTTCTGAGTGTTAATGCCTGCTGTGTCTGGGGGATTAGAGTGGCAGCATGCATGATGTATGTTTGACATCCTTGTTTTGAGGACAATCTTTAAAAATTTGAAGAACTATCATATGGAAGAGGGTGCAGGTGTATTTTGTGTTGCCTCAGAGAGTAGATCTGGGACCAATGATGTAAAATTAGGTACTGTGATAGCTAGAAGAACTTTCAGTTCAATTTAATTAAGCATTTAATTTAATACTGAATGCTTACTGCATACAAAGCACATTATTAGGTAATTTATACTCTGATAAAGAAAAAAGAGGCTTCTTTGGAATCTGGTCAGTTTCTTATTATAAATGTTTAAGCAGAGGCTGAAACGCTTTTAGAAATGACACTAAAGTGAGAGGTTGGAATTAGGTATTCTCTGAAGTACCTTTATATTCTTAAGTTTTTCTAATATACTGATCATAAGTGTGCCCTTATTTTTAGTTCCGAAACAATCCACATGAAGACAATCATATATTTTTGTCTTTGAATTCTCTGCTTGATGTGTTTTGCATCATGAACTATCAGAAATTCTTTCCATTTCTTTGCAAAGTGCTGTACTTTACTTTTTCCATTCTTATATATGGATTCTCAAAAGTAGTTATTTTTCCTTTGAGTCAGGCAGAACAGAATGGCTGAATAAAAAGAGTCCTTATCAGATTCAGATGCCCAAATTGCTTAAGAAATTAAATTTTTTTTTTTTTTTTTTTTTTTAGACAGAGTCTCACTGTGTTGCCCGGGCTAGAGTGCGGTGGCGTCAGCCTAGCTCACAGCAACCTCAAACTCCTGGGTTCAAGCGATCCTCCTGCCTCAGCCTCCCGAGTAGCTGGGACTACAGGCATGCGCCACCATGCCCAGCTAATTTTTTCTATATATTTTTAGTTGTCCGATTAATTTCTTTCTATTTTTAGTAGAGACGGGGTCTCGCTCTTGCTCAGGTTGGTTTCGAACTCCTGAGATCAAACAATCCGCCCGCCTCGGCCTCCCAGAGAGCTAGGATTACAGGCGTGAGCCACCACGCCCAGCCCAGACCCTAGTTTTTATCACATAAATAGATTATAATCTGGACTGCTGGTTATTACTGATATCTTAAGTCAAACTGATTTCCTATGCCAATATTAATAGAATCTTTTCATGGCCATTCCTTTTAAAAAGACAAAACAAACTTTTTTAAGTTGCTACACGGACAATTTTAGAGAAAATACCTAACAATGATAGTTAGCAATTATTTGGTGCATTATGTTCTGGGCACTCTTCTAAGCACTTTACATACATTAACATTTAATCCTTACAACTACTCTATGGTTAAGTATTATTATCCCCATTGTACAGATGAGGGAATAAGGCACAGTGGCCAAGTAACCTGAGGTCACACACACAAGCTCAACTTTTAAGTATATAAATGTGCCTTAAATATATTTTCAAAGGACTCTTTAACAGAAAAAGTACTGACTCCTTATACTTTGCTGCTGCTTATGTGATCCTTGTTGAAGTAACTTCAAGAAGTAACAATGATGCCATGCATTTGGTTAACTATTAGTGGTGAGTTAACCTCAAATAGAAAATTTGATCAATAAGCATTTTTATTTTAGAGCCAGAGGGCTATTTTAGGAACCTACTGCCTGGAAAGGATATCCTTGGGACAGTAGATCCCTTAGTTCCTAATGAACAGCTGCATCACCAGCACAGCCTCTCCTGACCGTGCTAGGCCACCAGCAGGGTAATTGAGTCCAGCTTATTAACCCTTCTCTGCTTTCTTTCCAGCTAGCCACAGTACAGCCTGGCCAGAATTTCCACATGTTCACAAAGGAAGAACTTGAAGAGGTTATCAAGGACATTTAAGGAAGTGTGATCCTCAGAACTTCTCTGGGACGATTTCAGTTCTCTTAATTGTCTGTAAATTTTATTTCCAGCTCCTGTTTCTTGGAAAATCTCCAATGTATGTGCATTTTTTTATGATTATCTGTACATATAAAGGCAGTTCTCAAATAAAGAAAATTTTGAAATATTTGTTAATAGATGTCTGTTCTCTTATAGTGCAGTCTTTTGTTTGAAATGCATATGCTAGCAGGCCAAAAGGATATGGTATTAATATCCCTATCCCATGAAAGCGTCTATTCTAAAACTGTTTTAGTGACTCTCCATAACAGAATCAACTGTATCTGTGAATCCTTTGGTGTTGGTAAATGAACTCAAACTAGCTCAGCTCCTCCCAGTGGTTATAGATGTTAATACCACTGTAAATCCATTTCAATCTTATAGTTTCTCTTGAGTAAATATGTATTTTTGCTGCTTTCCTTATATGAAAGAGATGCTACTAATTGATAATCAAAAGAACATGTCTTGAGGTCCTCCCCAAAACACTGATGGGTTGGCGTATGCCATCTACAATGTTGTACCAGTTCTTCAGTCTTCATAGACAATTTGGAAAGAGATTTCCCTTTTTGTGAAGTTAAGGACTATAAAAGAATTAAATTCATGATCTTGGCCTCAGTGGCAATTAATAACAAGGCTTCGCCATATCAGTAAGAAAGAAATATAAAATTGAGAATTAGGTTTACAGTAGACTTTGAAACGTATTACGAACATCCCCCATGAGAGCTGCCATCAAATGTTTGGTTGAGATTGTTTACTAATCATTCTACTTGAGCCTCAAAAATGACCATAGGAAGTAGGTATCATCATCACTACTTAACAGATGAAGAATCTAAGGTTGAGTGCCCATGGATACAGAAAGTAAGTTACTGGGACTTCAACAGCTTAGATTTTCTTGTTTCAAATCACCAGCTCTTGAGTAATAGGGAAATCTGGAGATCTGAAATATACTTGCACTATCCACAACATGATTAATTGTAATTGACTAATAAGGACCCCAGACCTACTTGCTGGGCTCTGTATTGTCTTCATTAATATGTGTAGGAAGTTGTACTCTATGATGTTAAGTAAATCATGACTTTGAGTAGGCTGAATTCATATTAAATTTATATTTTCATTCAGCAAAAATCAGCTGTGCTTATATACATTTGGAAACTGCAATGACAAAGCATTTGTAAGAAGGGAATTTTGCCCTAGATGTAATACATATAAAGAAAGTAGAAAACTAGAGTGTGTTGTTACCAATGTTCCAGAGAACTTTCCTAGTGATTTTTAACCCTGCTATTAAATACAACATGTTGATCAGATTTGTTTTTCTCATGATCACTTTGTTTTATTAAATCCAAATAGAAAATACCAATGACAATCCTACCTCAACTTCTGTATATTCATTTAACAAATTTATTGAGCACCTACCTAACTATATGCCAAGCAACGCACTAGGCATTAGGGATAGAGCTGTGAAAATGCTAGATATGGTCTGTGCTTCTATGAAACTTAGATCCAGTGGGAAGAACCAGACAAACAATATTACCTTTTAACTCTGTAGGTTAATGCAGAAATAGACAAAGCATGTGCTACTTTAGAAAGGTAAGTTGTGTCTATGAATCACTTGCATTACATAGGGGAAAAACCAACCCAAATTCTAAGGAATAGCTCTTGTTAGCCTGTCTCTCTTAGCTTCAGCGTATACATTTCCCTCTTTCTGGCTGGGCAGTGTATTTGTACCTCACACTAACTGGTAAAAGTAAATTTTATATCCTATATAATTATGTACATTCTTCAAGGAGATAAAACTTTCTTTTTTTTGGCAGAGAAGGGAGAGTGCACAGAGAACTTTGATTTTTGGTAGAATATTACAACAAGCTTTCTTGGGTCAAAGAAATGATCTTACTAGGAAAAGCAATGGTTTCATGATGTGTAATTGCTTTATGTATGGTTTTTAGTAATAAAATTTACATGTTTGAGTCCTGCAAATAAAGTAAGAAGATCTTACATGCATTATTTCACTAAGAACTGACAGTGCAACTTTTGTATTAAGTGCCCCTTTCGTTAGACAAAAGTGAAATACTAAATCATGACCCCGGCAGCTGATAACAGTTTGAGGAAGGAAATACATAGGTACTGTAAACATATGATTAAAAGCAACACCTTAAAAAGAAGGCACAAATCATGGCAACAAATTTAGTATTTAGTTAAAAAGTGTATTTGGTAATTTCTCCGAGAGATGGCACTGTTGAGTTGGCTTTTTTCTTTTGAGACAGTAAAACAATAGACCATTCATCTTTGTGTCACCCAAACAAAGAAAAATTCCTTTATAGCCCCTCTTCTCCCCCTAA
Source organism: Avahi laniger (assembly GCA_963575035.1). Lineage (NCBI taxonomy): Eukaryota > Metazoa > Chordata > Mammalia > Primates > Indriidae > Avahi > Avahi laniger. The sequence goes on along the minus strand of CAUYSK010078221.1, from coordinate 15,938 downwards.
CTAATCACATGCTACTGGAACTGACTGTCTTGTGATCTACTCCATACTTGGCATAGATTAAAAAATAATCTATTTTTTAAAATAATCTGACACATAGTAGTTATGGAAAGGAACAAATTATTCTCCAGCTTTCATCAGCTTTATCTTGTCAGTCCAGTAGCTGAGAACTTGGAGGACCTATTCTGGTGATTTTGCCATCCTGCTCAGGTGGCATTCAAAAACATTTTTCACTTTTCACATTTTACTATGGTTGTTTTGGAAGAAATGCAAATTTGTAAATCTTTTTGTTCGCAAGTTAACATTTTGATATAAATGTTTGGTTGGATGCACTGCACCATTTTGCTCTACAATGAATATGCCCTCATTTGGATTTACCGCCAGTTTATAGTTAAAAGTAATTTTCAGTTGCTTAATTTGAGTTGTAGCGTTTTGCATATTTTGTATCTTTCTACTTGCTACCTTTTCTACTGAACAGCTTCTAGCATTCTAAAGGGATGGAGTCAGTAAGCGTTAAGGATTCAGAACTGGTTTTACCTGCGCTGCACGTTCTAGAAGTTGTGTGCCCAGTTTCTGCTGTGAAGGGCAGCAGAGAGCCGAGGGGTTTTTGTTTCATTGAGGCGGGATGCTAATTTTCAGGGCATGATATGTGGAACCAAACTTGTGCGAAGCACTCGCTGCAGGGTTAAGACACTTTGTAAAGATAAATATGCATCTCGTGAAATGATAAAGCATTGGGCTCCTCTTGCTCCCTTTTACCTGCGCTAAAGCCAAGCTACATTGGAAAACCAATAAGGAATTCCGCCTTTGGCCTACCTCCCCGCAGAAGAGGAAGGCAAGAGAGGCCAAACGTGGTGGAAAGACTTTTCTTCAGGCTTGCCTGAGTCACGGATGTCCTGATGTGTATCTGCCTCCGTAGGATGTGGCCCACTTTAGTCCGCATTCACCTTCTCGGCAGCAGGGCGGCTGCCTCAGCAGACAATGGGCGCTCCAGAGAGCGGGGGTTGAGAACCTGAAGCACTGGTTCGTGGCGAAGCCCCCTTTTCCAGCTAAGCGAGCTCAGGGATTCCCTGAGATTTTCCAGGCGCTGCCTCGCTTGAAGGAATTCTAGGGGTGTCTCTGGCGGACGTGAGGGGGGTAACCCAGCCCCGACTTGAGGGTGCTAGAGAAGCAGCGAGGGGTCGCGGGAAGGTGGGGCAGGCTCTTGCGCGAACTCTGGAAGCCCGGCCCCAGAGACGCCGGACGAGCGGGGATGACCTCAGCGGGCTCTGCCGCGTTCCAGCCAATCAGTCCCGCATCTTGGCATCCGAATCCAGGACCCCGAAGCCGGAGGCGACGCGAGCCAATGAGGAGTGGCCCGGGAAAGAAGGACAGGCGGCCGGCCTATGGGGGCGGAGAGGCCCGGCTGCGCGTATCCAGGGAGCGCCGGCTCGGGCTCGGGGGTGTGGCGCGGCGCCGGCGGGGGTGGGCGGGTGCTGCGGGCGGCAGGTGTCAGCGGCGTCGGCATTCGGCGGCGATGGAGCGGCCCCAGGGAGCTGCGGACGGCTTCTCGCGCTGGCTCCACGGCCTCGGCCTCCTCTTCCTCCTGCAGCTGCTGCCGCCGGCGACCCTCGGCCACGACCGGCTGGACGCGCCGCCGCCGCCCGCTGCGCCGCTGCCGCGCTGGTCCGGCCCCATCGGGGTGAGCTGGGGGCTGCGCGCTGCCGCGGCCGGGGGCCCGTTCCCCCGCGGCGGCCGTTGGCGTCGCAGCGCGCCCGGCGAGGACGAGGAGTGCGGCGGGGGCCAGGACTTCGTCGCCAAGCTGGCCAACAACACGCACCAGGTGAGCGGGCGCCGGGCCAGAACTTGGCCTTACCGAAAATTACGCTCCCTGGTTTTGTCGGGAGGGTTTGACACACCGTGGAAGGCGGCGTAGCACCGGGGGCGGCCCCGAGGCCAGCCTGCCTGCACTCGAATCCTGGCCGTGTCACTGGCGAGCTGTGCGATCCGGGGTAAGTTACTTGAGGCCCGACTGCGAGGTGCCTTCCCGGGCCCCGCGCCCCGCCCGCGCGGTCGCCCCCTTTCCCCGGGCCGCGGCCCCGAAACTGCGGCCGCGGGTGGAGTCGGCCCCGGCGGCCCGCGGGGCTGTGTTTCGTCACAGGGGAGGCAATCTTAGACTTTCACGGCATTCTTTTCCTTTTCTTTTCTTTTTTAAGTTGTCAAAAATCTCTTGAGCGTCATTGTTTTCTGTCTGTATAAATAATCAGGATCCGGTATCGCTGTTAGGCACCAGGAAGCTGGAGGAATAATTGCCTCTTAAGTGCTTGCAGAAGTTTGGCTGCGCAGAAGCGAAGGTGTGTCCTCTCTGGGTCAGTACTTTGAGGGTGGTGAGGTGGGTGTTTGGAAATCTCAAAGCAGTTGTTAGGTCGGTGTGTGTTTTAATAGTTAAAGGAACAAGCTTGGAAATGAAATGGCAACGTTTATATGATCTCTCTTACTTCAAATTTGACCTTCTATGGTGGGATCGAACTCTGCCCAGGACGTCTGTATCCTGTTGTGACAAGATGACCAATAGTTAAGTAACACATTGCGCATATTCTGCTTTGAGCCGGTCACTTGGTCAAAAGACTTTCAAAATTGTGGCACCTCTGTCCGTGGGGACGAGCAGCTCAACCTTTGCACACTACTGGATTGGCAAAGCCAACTGTTAAGAAAGTCCTGACTGCTTCCTTTAGTACAACTTGAGCATCTTTCTCACGTTTTTCCAAAATTAACAATTTAATTGTTCCCACCCACATTTGCATAATGTTTATATTCAATATATTTTCTCCCTTGTGTCTTTTTCTCTTTCAAAGAGAATTAATTGCACATGAGAGCAGGGATGGGTGGCTAATGCTCTGTACCTACATTTGTCCTTGTGTAACCACATTCCAACATCAGCCGAACCTCCATCTCCCTTTGGATTATTTTGTTTTCTGGACCATCTTTTTTTTTTTTTTTTTTTTTTTACCTGTGACATAATTCTCAGATCTGGGGACACAAGGCACAAGTATTCAGGGATAATTGCGCTTAATGCAGTCCTAGCAGCAGTTGTGTAAAGATAGCCAAGCTAATGCTGAAGGGTGAGTCAGGTTGGCTACAGATAGGGTAGAATGTGTCCTGGGAAGTCTTCCTATTTGATGAGAAAAAAAAAATGTGTAGACTTCCTTTGCACCGTGGGGGGTTGAGAAAGGCTTTGCAACACTGATGCTTAATTTATACTGGTCCACTTCCTTCCTTGAGCCAGCTGGACACAGCATTCTTACTCCGTATTTCAGATTCTTCTCTTGCTGGTTGACCTGCCTTTAGGTCTGCTGCTGCTCCTGGATTTATTCCTTTAGTCAGAATCTTCCTGGTTAGTTTGAATTAATATATCAATTGTACTATATTGATTCCAAAGCAAGAGGGTGAGAAAATTGGCTCAGGTGGTTCTTAGGCCAAATCTACTTAAGAGCAGATCTGAAACCACTCATTCTTTGAAGTGCTTATGTAAAGAAATTTCCTTCCATTTCATTTAGCTACTGTTTCCAATGATTTTTAAGCTTTTTTTTTCCAAGTCTTTTTTTTAGTGACTTTATTTAAAATAGCTATTTTTGCATTTGTTAATCATCCATGGTCTCTTCTTCAGAGATCCCATCCTGTTTGTAACTTGTATATCTGGTTTTTTTTTAAAAAAATGAAGGCTTTGTTAATGTCCTTCACCTCAGAAGTGATCAAGTAGAGTAGCTCTTAAAAGTTCTGCCTCCTTAACCAAGAATTATTAGATAGTATTCTATTCTGCTTTTCAATTCTTTGTTTTTAGAAGTCATAATAAATCATCCTGAACTATACTGAAGGGATCCAGTATTTTTAAACCCTTTTTAAACAGTGTAACATAAAAGTATCAGCATGACACAACAACTTTTTAACAGAGATGTTGTACACTTTGCACAGCTGGGGAAGGAAAGTGTCATTTAAAGCAGGTTTTCCCATGTAATATGACAGGGTCCAATTCCCAAGAAAAATCAAAAGTTCATGATTTTCCTCTTATTTCTTATAACGTGATGCTGTTCATTTCAAGCCGTATTAATTCATATAATCGATGTATATGAATGCCCTCTAAATGCCCAGATCTGTGCTAGGTGCTGCAAGTGCCAAGATACAAAGAAAAAGTCACTCAGATTGGAGAATGAAGAGCCTCAGGAGGTCTTAACAAACTCCTAGACCTGTTTCTATTGCTTATGAGACTATATCAGCATTTAGTCTTAAAAAAGCAAAATGAAGCTAAAGCATGATAGTGCTTTTACAATGAATGGTTTTAGGAGATCTGTGCCCTAGTGACCTGTAACTCAGGCTGCTTCTTCGCTCATGAATTCCAACAGGTTATTTTATTTGCCTAAACCTCTTTGTTCCTCTCTAGGAAGTTTCCTTTCATATCCTTTCTTTTCAATCCGTTGATTTAAAATCTATTTCAAATATATTGGGTTTAATGTGTATAGCATATTTTTTCACATAGAAGTCATAATGATTAAGTGCTCTATTTTGGGATTTGAGGCAGGGGAGGAAAACATATTCCTTTCTAGTTATGGAATAAATAATTTATAATAGACTCATGGGAAAGAAAGTGGAAATAAAAAATACTGGCTATTACTAAAAACAAAAAACAAAAGAGAAAGATAAGTACTTATACCTTACCAAAAATTATGCTCCCTAATTTTTATGAGGGTTTTACATACCATGGCATATAGCACTGTGGGGCAGGCTTGGAGGCTAGCCTGTCTGCATTTGAATCCTGGCTGTGTCACTTATGAACTGTGTGATCATGGGTAAGTTCTTAAGTCTTCTGTGTCTCAGTTCCTAATCTGTAAAATGGAGATAATGAGAGTACTTAATTGACAGAGTGGTTGTGAGAATTAAATGACTGAATGAGTGTGCATGTGAGCGTGAAATGTATCATGTAATAACTCATTAGAGCAATGTCTGGCACATAATTAGCATGCAATAAATAATTAGTTATTATTAGGGGGTCATTTATAAATGCTCTTTTTTTAGACTCAATAAATAGTCTTCCATTTGCCTTTAACCCAAAACTATTTTCATGCCACACTTTTACAGTTAAGCGCTTTCCTTCAAACGCTTGGAGTATTCGTGACGTTTATAACCTTTGTACATGAGAGAAATTGAGCAGGCCTAGAAGATTTTTATTAACACTGGTTGCTAAGTTGGGTTGCTTAAAAACATCTCTCCTGTAAGCACCCCTCTGAGGGTAGGCATGAAACTCTGTCTTAAAGAAACAGATGAAATGCCTTGGCCAGAGTTTTGATGGTGGCTGACATAATTTCCTTACTTCTCATTCCTGTGTATAGACCATTTGACAATTTCCTTAAAACTTTTTAAACTATGATTAGTAAAGCCAGGAACTGTTGCTCATTTTCTCTCCTCCCTCTCTCCTGACTCTAACTACTTCTTTACACATAACTTCCCAACTTCTACCCCAACATCAAAGCAGCTGGTTTCTTAAACAAACAGGCCCTGTAGAGAGACTGTGTTGTATGGGGTGTCGGCTCTGGGAAGAATGTGTGTGTTTGTTTGCTGGCGCTGGCAGGGTTGAATCCAGGCTGACGGGACTGAATGTGCCTGTTAAAGGCTTCAGGGAGCTGCCGCTCTCAGCCTGCTGTTGTGGATCACCAGACCTTTGTAACACCCGGAAATCCGAAGGTCAGTGCCTTTCACTATCCTGGAACTTCTTGACTGCCTCCTTTATTCCAATACTTAGCCTCTCTTTAAACTACCTTCCCCAACAGCTCCACCCTCACTCTCTAGTTAATTTAATCTTCTCTTGAGTTCTGTTTCTTCCATTCATTTTTGGGTCAAGGAATAGGAATTCCGTAGAATCTCCTTGGTCCTGGTTGAGCAGAGTGAGCACAATTCTCGTGAACAGTCCTCTCTCCTGCCATGGGTGTACTAGGCAGAACTTTAATCCCTAGAGGGATGTAAAGATGACGTATGCATTGAGGATTTCAGTAACAAGTATCAGCCGATCTGATGAAGTATAATTTATCTGGGGAAGGTTAGTCTTTATGGGAGGTTCTGTTGGGGTGAGGGTAGAAAGCTAGCCAGGTATGACAGACGGCTCAACAGGAATGCAGTGTACCAATGAATTAAGTTCTCTGCTGACTCAAATATTGGACTCTGTACAGAGTGATTTTTAATTAGAAATCTGAGTCTCACGTCTGCTTGTGGAAATAATTGGAAGAAGGCTTATGTTCTGGTCAATTTCTAATGGCTATTTTCTTTTTGTAATAATAACCATAATGGCTCTCTATCTTGCTATTTTCATCTGATGTTTCATGTCAGGTTCATAGAGACTATTAACAGTTTCTTCTGCATTCTGCCAATTTCCAATCAACTCTGTCAACAGGCATTGGATTCTCAGTGGGTGACCGCAGAGATTGTGCTCGCCAACTTGCCCTTGTTGGCCTGTTACCCTTGTGTGATATCACACGCCAGACAGTGCTTAGCACCAAGTTGTAATGGCCATAGCCAAGCAACGTTACTTCTTCTCCCTCCCTTCGTATCTACCCATACCCTTCAATTTCTTTCTTTACAGAAAGTGAACTATGTTTTGAGGCTGGAGAAATGAGGCTCAGATGTTTTATATAATTAGGAGCTAATATTAGGATGGACAAAGCTATTAAATTTGGCATGTAATTAAAAATACAGCTTTTCTAGAAAAAAACTGTGTGGCAGTGGCTCTAAAATTATCATGAATTAGATATCGCATTTGTAAGTTTTCAGTTCCCTTTCTTCCCTTTGTAACCAGAGTTTTTGTTGCTCTTTTACTCCTCTTTTTATAAACTTGGTAAAAACTTGTTCTTCCCACTTTGTGGTCTTAGTGATCTGTGTGTAGGTAGGTTTGAGGAGTAATGGGGCTTGATGAACAAGCTTATCAGTTTCAGTCCGTCCTAGGTTTCATTGTCATTTTAATGGTGACTGCGGTCAGAGCTGGGTCAGAGATATGTGGCTTTGAGATAGTTTGAATGAATCTTCATGACAGATTCTTCTTACCTACAAAGTTTGTTAGGTGAATGCTGGACGCATGGGTTCATTTAAAGATTGAGGCTATTTTTCCTTCTCTACCCCTAATCCTAGTCTTAGGAAACCACAGTAAAAACAAAATTCTTTCATTCAGAACCTGTGGTGTTCTGCTGAGAAAGTTTTCTGTGAATGTAATTTATTTTCTGTTCTGCATTCCAGTTTCTGGCCCCTCAATTCCTTGTGTACAACATGAGAAGTTTTGGACTACGTTAAAATTTCTAAAAAAAATTCTGTGATTCATATGGAAGAAAAAGAGGCCAGAGGTTGTGATCACAAATGTTTATTGGTTGATTCCAAATTTAGAAGCAAATTGTGGCTGTTTGGCTTCCCAGTCGAACTTGAACAGCAGGGACTTCACATCTGGGGGTGATTCGTTACCACCCCCAGAGCTTGCATCAGTGAAATATAAGTGTTCTTAAAGATAGCCAGTATTTTTTCATATAATTATGAAAGACATTTGTCTCTTTTATTTTGGAGGTAATACTTTATTAGTCCTTATTGGCTGAAAAATTTAATGCTAATAAAAGCCACTAGCTCAGATAGTCCAAAAGCAAACCCAATGGATAGGTAGCAGTAAATTTTTTTTTTCCCATTTCCTACAGTACTCTGCTAAAATTGAGGCTTTTCTTCATCCTGGATGGCTGTGTGTTTGAAAATAGATGGTCAGCTCAAGATATGTATACTCACAAGTAGAAGCCTACATGTGATTAATTGGCTTGATTTATTTTCATCAGAAGAAAATGTACATTCCTTCTGGGGCATATGAATACTATCCCTCTTATATTGGCTATTCCTTAGAGTTTTGTTCTTCCTGTTTGTTCTGAAAAACTATTTTCTAATATTGTACTTGAGCCAGTTTGCAAGTCTGATTCAACAGTAAGATTGCCCTGAAGGACCAAGAGAAACTGAACTGGGAAGGAATATTTTTATTAACCTTAATACTTCCCAGACAAGGTAGTTCAAATCAAATGTTTGTCTGGTACTTGCTATTTGTCATAAGGGATTCAAAACATAGATAGGTTGTATACACAATTCAGAAGAGATCTACCCACATTTGAGTCTTGGCTGTGCTGCTTCATAGTTGTGTGACTATGGATAATAACTTCTCTGACCTTTACAGTTTTTTTTTAAACTAGAGAACCAGCTCTTAGGATTGTTTGGAGGGTCAAATAACAAAATGCTTTGTTAAATGTAAAGTATTAAATAGATGTCATTCATTTAGACACTTACTAAGCTACCTGCTGTGTACTAAGAGGAGTCCGGGACTGTGCATAAACAAAGCTAAGCACTGATGCCATCTTAAGGATTTAGGTGTTCAGAGACAGCTTGCTGGAAGTTTGGAGGAAGGCATGACCACTGCAGTGCAGTATTCTGGGAAGGCCTTCTGGATGAAGAGAGAATCAAGATGGGGTAATTTTTAGGGAGATCTGTAAAGGCATGGAGGAGGTAGGAAAATCCAAGACATGCTCAGAGGATGGTCAATGGAAACTTTATTTTAGGGAAAGATTATTGATGGGGAGTATGACTAAGGTTTCCAGGAGAATATATAGGGAAGTGAAAAAAGATAGGTCTTTAGGGGGATGGAAAGAGAGAGGAGGTGTAGGTGGGGAGTTTGGCATCAGGACTTAACTTGTGGGAGAATTTTAACAGGTAGTGTTAGACATGAGGCTAGAGCTGGAGAAACCAGAGGTAGGAACGGGGATACAAGAAGAGTTACGTTTTGAGAGACTGGCCATTGCTGTGGTCTTGGAAACGTATGTTCAACCACAGAGCAGAACAGAGGGCGGGCAAACCATCCTTTATACTTGAAGTGCTAAAGGTTCCAAAAAACACTCCCCAACTTCTGGACCTTATTGAAGGAGAATGTGAGCCAAGGTATGAGAAACTAAGACAGTGATGCCCATGAATAGATTTCTCTTTTCTGAACATTTGTGAACAAGGATAAAGTTGAATACTTGATAATGTGCTTAACAGTTTGAATCATAGATTATTGGCTGATTAGATTGTCAGAGCCCTAACTTTTGCTGAAGAGGCTAAATGACTTGCTTAGGGACCAAGAGCTGAGAGTAGAACACAGATGTCTCAATATGATCCTGCATTTGGAAGTGTTTCATAGTTTAATTGTTTTATTTTATTTATTTATTTATTTATTTATTATTTTGAGACAGAATCTTGCTCTGTTGCCCGGGCTAGAGTGCCATGGTGTCAGCCTAGCTCACAGCAACCTCAAACTGCTGGGCTCAAGCGATCCTCCTGCCTCAGCCTCCCTAGTAGCTGGGACCACAGGCACATGCCACCATGCCCGGCTAATTTTTTCTATATATTTTTAGTTGTCCAGCAAATTTCTTTCTATTTTTAGTAGAGACGGGGTCTCTGCTTTTGCTCAGGCTGGTCTCGAACTCCTGAGCTCAAACAATCCACCCGCCTCGGTGTCCCAGAGTGCTAGGATTACAAGCGTGAGCCACCGCGCCCAGCGCATTGTTTTAAATCATTACATTTGCTTTAGGAATAAGACAGGGTTATAGACTCCATTTATAAGTCATATAGTTACAAATTCTACTCTATTCTTCAAGGTTATTGCACCTTCAACAGAGCTCAATTAGGCTTTCTAAGCCCCAGTTCTCCACTATATAAAATGGAGCATTATCACAAAGTGTTGAAGAGAAAATATGTGTGAAAATGTTTTGAAAATCTTAAAGTACTGTGTGAATATGATTTTATAATTTCTTAATAAGCCTGTTGATCTGTCATGGCCTCCACAGGGCCCAGTTGTCAGCCAAATGATCCTGATAAGCACAGCCCTCGAACCAGCCCCCAAGGAACGTGTGCATTAAAGGAGACGGATGAGGCATAAATGCGTTTGGTTTCATCACTTGGCAGTGTGGGACGACAGGCTTGGTGGGGGTGGCAAGAATGACAGTGAGTCAAGAATGGCAGAAATGTATAATAAGAAGCATATGTGATGGCCTTCTTTTTTTAACCTTTGTGATTACATCAAATTTTTAAGTTGTTATTATGATTGATAGTTCTTTGAGGCAGTGGTTTAGGGAGGAACATGATCTCAGGTATCAGACCTGGATTCAAACTTTAGTGGTGACTATGGACAAACAAATCTCTCTGAATCTTAGTTTTTTCATCTATAAAATGGAATCACTAATACCTACCTCTTAGGGTCATTGTGAAAATAAAGAGACAGTATGGGATTTAGTGTAATATGAAAATCTTTTATTGAGGATTTCTTATATAAAGATTATCTCCACAAAGCTTCCGATGCATGACCAGTTAGATGCTTAAATATTTATATATGTGCTTAAAATTTTTTCTTCATAGTTGTTATATTCCTAGAGAATTATAGGTACTTACAGGAACAAAATCTGGATTAAGAAATATTAGTCTCCTACAGTCCCAGCTACTCAGGAGGCTGAGGTGGGGGAATCACTTGCGCCCAGAAGTTTAAGGCTGTAGTGCACTATGATTGTGCCTGTGAATTGCAACTGCACTCCAGCCTGGGCAATGTAGCAAGACCCTCTTTCTGAGAAAAAAGAAAGAAAGAAATACTATTTATATGGTTGGATTCAGTGTAGGAAAAGAGGGGTTAGGGTCAAGGAGAGATCATCTATGCAAAGTGTCTTTCTTAAAGCTGTGAGAGATGGAGGAGAAAATAATAATCAGATTAATAATCAGAAAACAATAATCAGATACCTAGTCATCTGATTATAATAGTTTAACTATTATATAGTATATAGTTAAGTAGTTTCAAATAGCTTACAATTATAAAAATAAGACTACTTATGATTTAATAACTATTTTCCTTCTCCTTCATTAAGCTTTAGTTTGTTAGAGTTAGTGACCGTGGTTTAGGTTGATAGCTCTCAAATAGCGTCGTTCATATTTCATTGGCTGAGCAGCCACTGTATTCTACTGTTCTCTGTGAAGTTTTAAGAAATATTAATGAGATGCGATAGGAACTCTGATTGAAAGAATAACAGACCAGAATGTCGATGTAATTATTTTTTATTATATGCATATTTCTTTAACCTATTTCACTGCTTCCTGGCCTATGTTAACCCTCTGTTCCAGTTCAAGTGACCTTCTCTCCTGTCCCTTAAGCTCCTCATGTGCTGTGTTGCTTTTCCTTCTTTGTTCTTCTCATTGGCATTCCTCCTGTCTGAATGCCCTTTTAGCCCTGATTTTCCTTTTCTCTCCTGTAACATTTAATTATGCCGTGTAAGCACTTAGAGTGTTCTGTCTTGTATTCAGTTTCATTTATAAAAGTTTTATTTCCTGGTTATAAACTTCTTAAAGGTAGGGCCCAGCCTGTACTATGAGTTCTTCATCACTTGCCTCACATGGTCCTGGAGAAAGAATAATCATTAAATGTGTAGTCTGGAGTCAGACAGACAGGAGTTTGAAATCTTGTTCTGCCAATTTTTAGCTGTGTGACTTTGGGCAAATTACTTAACTCTCTGAGCCTGCTTCATTTATAAAGTAGCAGTGGGTGCCTTAATATATATAACGCTAATAAGTACTCAGTAAAGGTTAAATACTCTTATTTTTCTTTTCATACAACAATTGTTTATTGAGCACCTACATGTGTTAAACACTGTACTGAGTCCTGTGAACTGGTGTGGAACACAACAGACAAGACCTCTGCTTTTATGGAGCTTTATGGACCAATAGAGAAAATGGCCACTAACCAATGTATAATTATAAACATGACAAGTACCAACAAGGAAAAAAGTAACCGCAGGAGAATAATTGCCAGAGGTCTTTTTAGTCTGGGGCATTAGGAAGGACTCTCTGAGAAATTATTTAAGCTGATGCTTGAAGATGAATAGAATTTTGCCAGGAGAAGTATCCTAGGCAGAGAGCGCTACATGTTAAGAGTTTAGCGCACTCGAAGATCTGAAGAAGGCCAGTGTGGTCATAGCGGAGGGAATGAGGGTGTCAGCCCCCGCACGCAGTGGGTGAGCAGTGAGCCTTTATGGTTCTCCCCGCTTAGCTGGCAACTAGAGCATGTCTCTTAATCACTTTCTTTTCTTTGAAATGGGGTAAGATATAAAAATGAAATGCTAAATGTTTTGAAATGTAGCTCATTTACTGAGCATGGTTAGAAATGAATTGTTGCAAGGAAGTGAATTTTTCAAAAACTGAGCCTATCCCTAATTTAAGTGCCAAAGATTTTGTTTGTTTGCTTGCTTTTTTAATGGAAATCTTTCTGTTTCTCTGCCTTCTTAGTCAAGAGTATGCCTCTAGATCACTAAGAAGAGATTAAATTATGCTATTCCAAGACTGCTATGGCTTGAATGTGCCCCCCAAAGCTCATGTGTTGGAACCCTAATCTCCAGTACAACAGTATTAAGAGAAGAGACCTTCGAGAGACGGGACCTCATGACTAGATCATGAGGGCGGTGCCCTCAGTGGGTTAAGGCCTTTATTGCAGGACTGAGTATCTCAGGAGCGGATTAATTGTAAAAGGTGGGAGTTTGGCTCTGTTTCCTCTCTCTGTCTTGTATGCTTGCTTCTACTTTCCACCATGAGACGACCCTTACCAGATGCCAGCATCATGATCTTGGACTTCCCAGCCTCCAGAAACGTGAGCTAAATAAACTTCATTTCTTCATAAATTACCCAGTCTCAGGTGTTCTCTTACAGCAACAGAAAATGGACTAAGACTATGAGTCACGTTATTTTATTGTGGCATTTCATGCCCACTGGGCTATTGAGATATGTGGGGCTATTTTCTCCCAGTTTGGCCCAGATTTATAAGTTTAGCACTGTTGTCTGCTTGTTTAAGTATGCTCTTTCCCCCCTGCAGAAATTACGTTCTCCTTGTAATATCCTGCCCTTCTTGCTGCTGTCCCTGTCTGTCTCTAAATATACCACCCTCAAATTTGATTTGTTTCCTCTATATGCTAGGGAAGCAGATTTCTAATATTAGGCAATTCTAACAAGTTTAGTAAATTGAATTAGAGTGGCAGTCTCCAAGTTTCTCTTAGAGGTTGAATGTATAGATGTTTAATGCACAGATAGCGACATCAGAGGTCTCCCTTGCTTCCTTTCAGTGAGTGTCCAGATTGCCAAGGTGGCTGGATAATGGAGGCTGCTATTGCCCCTCTCCTTTTCTTTTCACTTTTCTTTCTTTCTTTCTTTCTTTCTTTTTTTTGAGACACAGTCTAGTTCACTCGCCCTGGCTAGAGTGCAGTGGCATGATCATAGCTCACTGCAACTGCAACCTCCTGGGCTCAAGCCATCTTCCTGCTTCAGTCTTCCCAATAGCTGGGACTAAAGGTGTGCACCACCACATCTTGATAATTTTTTGGTTTTTTGTAGAGATGGTATCTCGCTCTTGCTCAGGCTGGTCACCCTCTCCTTTTAACACTGGCATATTATGGAGCAGGAAGCTGATTTTTTAAATTTAATTAATTAATTATTTTAGAGACAGCCTGCTCTGTTGCCCAGGCTGGAGTGCAGTGGCACAATCATAGGTCACTGTAACTTTGAACTCCTGGGCTCAAGCAATCCTCCCACCATGGTCTCCCAAAGTGCTGGGATTACAAACATGAGCCGCTGCGCCCGGCCTTTTTTTTAAAAAAAACAGATAACTAGCAGTGGAAGAGCAAACTGAGTAGTTAAATTATTGATGAGTCATAGAATTTTAAAGCTCAGGGGAGCTAGAAAGATTGTTGTTCTAGTTCCCTCACCTTGGTGGTGATTTAGGTTGTGCTGCCCAATTTTACACAGCTTTTGGCAGAGCTAGAAATAAAATTCAGGTGGACTGATTATTAGCCCAGTGCTCTCCTCTGTATCATCCTGCCTCTCAGAAAACTCTGAATAATTGAATAGATTTGAAAACTTGTATATTATTTTATGGTGAGCTTTTTCATTTCTAAGAATAGTCTCCATGAGAGCTGGAACATTTGTGATCTTATTTTTGGCCCATGTTTTATGTTCCTAGCAGTGCCTTATTTAACAGAACTGTATTCTGCTAAGATTTTCTTCCTGCCTGTGAAAGCATCACTCGTGTCGTGTTCCAGACCTCTCTTGCACATCATTGTGTCCTCTCCATGTGTACCCTAATTGGGGTTTGGAAGCCTAATCCTAGATTTCCAGTCTTTGGGGAATCACCAATGCCTTACCTTTGTAATGCTTTTCCATTTGACTCTTATTCCTGAGTGAAGGAGCATAACTTTGTTTTACTCCTGAGAACATGGATTCCCAAGAGAGAAAATTATTTGTGCCTGCTTTCCCAACCAGTTAACTAGGCTAGGCTTTTATTTTTTTGAGACATGGTCTTACTCTGTTACCCAGGCTGGAGTGCAGTGGCATCATCATAGCTCACAGCAACCTCAAACTCCTGGACTCAAGCAATCCTCCTACTTCAGCCTCCCAAGTAGCTGGGACTACAGGCATGTGCCACAAAACCCAGCTAAGTTTTCTATTTTTTTGTAGAGACAGGGTCTTGCTATGTTGCCTGGTTGGTCTTGAACTCCTGTCCTTAAGTGATCCTCCTGCCTCAGTCTCCCAGAGTGCTAAGATTACAGATGTGAGCCACCATACCTGGCCATTGCCCTTTTGTGATTTTATTTTTACCATGACAGGCTCTCTGCGGATTAAATGTGTAGCATGTTTAGTCTTGATTTCTGTATGCGTGAAGTTTGTTTATAGAGTATAAACTTCACTGGCTCTGGACATACACCATCACTGCTGTTTCCCCAGTGCCCCACATAGGATCTGGCACATTTGTTGAAGGAAGAAATGTGTACGAAGGATGCCTTCATTGAATTTGCTTGTCAGAGAAGCTGTTCTAGATGGCGAGATGGTCAGGCCATCTGCAAGTGGCTTTTAAACTGGACCTTTCCATGAGAAAACTGTCCCATGCTCAGTTGTGCCAGTGTTAGTTCTTTTAGTGTTTTACTTTTGATCAGGTATGTAACTAAAGATAGGCAGAAGTTTCCAAGCTGTAGTGACTCTTGGGACCAACTTTAAGTTCTCCAAGCTTATAGTAACAGTAATTTAATTAGTCTTCTAGTTTAATTAGATGTGAAGATAAAGTTATTTCCATGAAGAATCTTTTGTTTTGCGGCCTTTCTCCATTTCTGAACAGAACTAGGGATTATCCACACGACCACAGAATGGACATTGTGTTAATTCATAGCCTCTGAAGCATGGGGGCCTCCTGCTTTAAGATGGCAGACAATAAATGGATAGATGAGTCTTACATCAACAGCTCTCTATGTGAGTGTATCTCAGACAAGGTAGTGCAGGCTGTCCCTACTTTCTAACATGAGTTCCTGGAAACCTATTTGACAGTCAGATGGCAATTACAAGTGCCAGCCAGTGACTCCCTGCTACCCAGAGCTCCCCTACTGGGGACGGTAGATGACTGTTTGTACCATCTGGGACACCAGAAATCACTTTGTTCCACAGGTAAAGGACAAAAGGCTCCAAATGTGACTCTGAAAAGGTAGTTTAGTTATCAGTGGGTAATGATGTTAGGTTATGGCAATAGGAAGTCTTAAATCAAGACCACCTATGTTACTGTGCCTCAGTATAGCAAGAGCTCTTTGACCTATCTTGTAACCTTCTGGTACATCTGTTAACCAGTGTTATATAAATAAGAATAAACTGACATGATCTAATGATCTATGTGTACTTTTTATATCACCCTTTTCATATACACTATTTTCATATATTATTTTTTACCTTTTTTTTTTTTTTTTGAGACAGAGTCTCACTCTGTTGCCTGGGCTAGAGTGCTGTGACTTCAGCCTAGCTCACAGCAACCTCAAACTCCTGGGCTCAAGCGATCCTCCTGCCTCAGCCTCCCAAGTAGCTGGGACTAC
>CAUYSK010078220.1:0-21571 GCA_963575035.1 Avahi laniger | reverse complement strand
TCACTGTGTTGCCCGGGCTAGAGTGCCGTGGCGTCATCCTAGCTCACAGCAACCTCAAACTCCTGGGCTCAAGCGATCCTCCTGCCTCAGTCTCCCGAGTAGCTGGGACTACAGGCATGTGCCACCATGTCCGGCTAATTTTTTCTATATATTTTTAGTTGTCCAATTAATTTCTTTCTAATTTTAGTAGAGACGGGGTCTCGCTCTTGCTCAGGCTGGTTTCGAACTCCTGAGCTCAAACAATCCGCCCGCCTCGGCCTCCCAGAGAGTGAGGATTACAGGCGTAAGCCACCACGCCCGGCCTAAAGTTGACAATTTGATGACTATCTGTTCTATACACAAATATTTTTCTTACCAGTATTTACTCCCTGTACCAATTTACAATATTTCAAAGGGTTTCTAATAATCCCTAGGTTGTCCATGAAACTCATGAGGACACATTTTAATTCAGATTAATTTTAAAAGACAAGTAGATGTTACATGGTACTACTGAAAGCAAACTTGTTGACATTGTATTAAAATAATCTTTCTATTCCTATTCAAAATCAGTAATAATGAGTTCATAATGTACACTGTATAGTATCTACATAAAAATGTATAATATCAAATAAGGAAATGTAATAAATACAGTAATTTAATCTTGGGAAATATTTTTTTACTATGGTAATGTTTGTTGTAGAAGGAAAAAAAAACCCTTTACTTGAAAATTCCAGTTATTTAAAGGTTTTTAAATATCCGTTATTTAAAGGTTCTTAAACATTTAAAGGTTCTTAAATATTTAAAGAAATACTGACATATTTGTATAAAAGTGCAGAAGTATGAAGTACAAAATAATTTTAGCCCTAAAAATAAATTTAGACTAAACTGTCTTCAATCTATAATTCATATTATTTTATAAGGTAATAACATTATTTCTAAAAAGAAGGTTTTGATTTTTCTCTAAATGAAAAAAATTATGTCATTTACCTCCAAAGACAGTAATGTTTAGATTTGCAATTCTGGTTCTATACACAGAACAGTTTTGGAAAACACATCTCAAATTCAAACTGGCAAACTTTATATGCCTTTTAATTGTTAATGATAACCTGATTATTCATGAACTGATTAAAGTATTGAGTTTATGAATCATCCAGCCCCCTTGCTGCCTTTTTTTTTTTCCCCTCTCTTTTTTATATACTCATTACTTGTTTGTAACTTCAATCAGAGAGACTCAGGCACGAAAAAGACAAAACTTCTAACAGTTTATGTCTTATTAAAAGGTGTGTGAAGAGATTTTCCTGGGGTGGACATTTAACTCCTAGTCCCAAATAAAGATTCAATCAGCTATGGATTTTTACTAGCTATGTTTAATCTAATTTCAGGTGTCATAAGAAGTCAAAAAGCATGCTACTATTAAATAAAGACTTGCTAGTAATTGTGTGTGTCTGTGTATGTATGTATATGACAAAGAAGAATAAGTAATAATACTTTTCCCAATATGATCTTTGGAAAAAAGGTGAAATCTTACTCAATTTTGGAAAAGCAAGTTCCAATATTTACGTAGAATCCTAAAACAAACATGAAATACAATTTTACAAGGAAGATGCAAATTCAGGAAAACTTGGCAGTAAACATTGCCATTATTTCCTTAGCAGTTATTCCTTTCTCTTGATACTTTAGACATTATTATTTTCTATCTTAATTAGCAGAACTAATGACTTAATAGAACAGTAATAGAATAAAATCGGGCTGCTTAACTGAATTTAGATTTTCAATCACTAAATGGGGAATTAAGCACAATAGAGAGGTTTTATATTATTTACCAAAACATTCACACAATAACCAACATAAAGTTTGCTTAAACATTAAAAATGTAAATGCAGGCTGGGTGCAGTGGCTCACACCTGTAATCCTAGCACTTTGGGAGGCTAAGGTGGGAGGATGGCTTGAGCCCAGAACTTGGAGACCAGCATGAGCAACATAGCAAGATCTCATCTCAACAAAAAAACAGAAAAATTATCTGGGCTGGTGGCACATGCCTATAGTCCCGGCTGGGAGGCTGAGGCAGGAAGATGTCTTAAGCCCAGGAGTTTAAGGGTACAATGAGCTATGACACCACTGCACTGTAGCCCAGGCAACAGAGCAAGATCCTGTTTTAAAAAAAATTTAAAAATTTAAATGCATTAACACCTTTATTTCTAACATGAAATAATTTTGTGTAAAACCGGTTAACTATTTAGTGCTAAGTTAATCAAGTGTGACAGTTAAAATATTGTAAAAAAAATTTTCCCCCCAATTTACCACAGAATTTCTATGCCATCTACAGTTTAAAATGTTGGGACTAACTCAACACAACTATGTAGAGTCTCTCTAAAGCTTTGCCAGTATTTGAGTACTGAATGCATTCTATAATTAAAATATTAAAAGAAAATTGCCATACCTAGATCCCACAGCGCCATCTCCAGAGTCTTGGCTTCCAGCTTCACTTGGTGTACTCACAGATTTGGAGGACGGAGACATAGGAGGAGGGACTAAATAGTGAAATAGACAGGTATCCGCTGTTACTACACGGAGAGGTTGCTCAGCTTATGAAGTTTCAAAAATAATTTAACATGAAGTAATAAAAAAAAAAATGGCAAACCAAAAAATAAATATATATGAATGAAAATGAACAATAGAAAAAAGGGGAAAAGACAAAGTTAACAATGCATGCTGAAGATTCATGCAATTTCTCTGGCAAAATGCATTTGAGCTTTATATTAAAAAAAAAGGCAACATTATGGAAAGATGCATCTTCATCTCATCCATCACCAAATGTGGCCACTAATTTTCAAAGGAGAGCATTCCTTCTCCTGTTTCTAACTTCTTGCTTTTAATATCACCAGATTGTAAGTATTATTTACAACTGCTGCCAAAATTAAAACTTTGAAATATGCATCATTAAGTCATTTAATCTCTGGTTTTCTAAGATTTTAAAATACTAAATTTTGTCTAATTTCTTCTTTCAAAAATTAATGTTTGAATGATTTTATTTCCTCCTTACCAATAAAAGGAGAAATGACTGCGGCTTAAGGAATGGCTCCTTTAAAAGGTTCATTAGTTTCCAGCAATTTGGGTGAAAAATGCAAACAGGCTATAAAATAGCATGCCTTCCAGACATGATGCATAACATAAAGTGATGCATGCAAATTAAACCAGGCAAGACTTATGGTAACTTCCTTACCCCAGTATTCAGAAAAAACTGAAGTGTACAGACAAAGATACAGACACCCAAAATATTCTTAATCCCTTCTTATAGAAAAATATACAGTTTTCATAGTATATAAAATAAACAACAAATGCTTTCCCCTAAATTGTCAACTTTTAACATTTTATAGCAACAGTTGAACGTGCATGTTTCATGCTTATGACATTTGTAAAACTTTTTGACTACCGTTGCAGGAAGTATAGGAGGATCATCACTGCCATCTTCTGGTTAAATTTTACCATTAATGTCCTAATCCCAAGTGTCTTTCTAAAATAATTTTCCAGTGTACAATATTAAGTGACTAATACTTCTGATGTTGAGCTGAAAGCCCTTCTTTTAATACTCTATTGAAAAGAAGGTAAGTTTCTAGTTATACAGGAACTAAAGAAATATGTGTTTTTGAATCAATAGTCACATTCATTGGACCCTTAAGATTATGCTTCAATGTTTATACATACTGCAGTAAAAACAGTAGGTTTGGTAATCTAACAAAATGTATAAATATAGTATGATGAACTATATCTTAAACATGAGTAAAAAACTAATCATCCTTATTTTTTTAATGACAAATTCTATTGGTAACCAGTAAGATTAGAAGAAAAAAATCTTAGTTAGAATGTTTGTTTCCTAAGATACAATGGCTAATTCTTGCTTAAATTTCAAAGAACTATAACAACATAATCAATGTTTCTAATATTGTGATTAAACTAATCAGAAATAATTAAAAGCCAGATAGCTTCATATAGTTCTCATGTGGATGGGATGGCACTGTGCTAGGTGCTGCATGTATAATTCAAAGGAGCTAAAAATGATTTTTATCTGAAGTAGAATAATATTAATGTCCCCAGACTTCTCTTAGGTTACATTTCCTCATCTTTTTGTCCATTTCTCACTGTGAGATTTTCCCTAGTCTAAGTCCCAACTGACATAAGAATAAAGAGTAATATCTAACAGTTGCTTGCCTACTGTGCTGTAAACACAAAATAAATGTTTATTATAGTGAGGCACCATAACGTTTTCATATTAAAGATATTCAAAGAAGAAATTTTGTATTCTTTAAATTACATATTTAATTTCATACTTAGGAAAATCATTTTTCCAAGTATACATATCTTAGAGATTGAAGGAAAATAGTAAAATGCCTATCAATCTAATCATTTCTGATAAACTATAGAATTCTTTTTCAGTTTAACATGCTTTTCTCCCTTTCTGGTGACTTCAAGTATCGATGACTCCACTCAACAAGTTCAACAGTATCTTACTTGGTTAAGACTACACTTTTTAAAAACGGTAACCAAAATCCTTTATGGAAACAGATTAATAGTAATTATACATACATACATAGATACATTAACCTTGCCAGTTTTGAAATAAGTTTCAGAAATAAAAATAAGTCAAAAGGATGATGCTACCAATTTATCTCAATTTCTTAGCCAGAGGCAAAAAAAAAAAAAAAAAATCACAGTGACTTCAAATTTATAATTAGACAAAAATCTCCATCCCAGAACTATAATATATTCTTTCTAACAAAAAACAGTTTCAAGCCAGCTGATGAAAAAGACTCATAAAAGGACTCTTAGTTATTATCTGGCCCACAATTTTATCTTGCAATAATAAATAATGTTCACTACAGAAGGGACAAGCCTAGGAAAAAAAAATCACTACCATTGCAAAAGGAGGAATGTTAATTTTTTAAAAAGGAAATGGTAGTGTTATTTAGTGACTACCACATTTTAACCCAATTAATCCAGAAAGATCAAAGAATACTATAATTATGCAATAAGGCAATGTCGCTATATTCCCAAACTTCAACAAACCCCTGAGAACAAATGAAAGCATGTATTTAGGAAGGTTAAAAAAAAGAAACACACTGAAACTCATAAGTTCTCAAATCTAAGAAAAGACTCACTTCTGGAATTCATTTTTAAGGATGGTTCATGAGTCTAATCAACTTTAAAAAATAACAGCCATCAATAACTAGCTTTTGCCAAGTATTTGAGATATGATTTGCTTAGTAAGAACAGTGATTCAGATTACCTTTACATAGAAAGTAGCCTAAAACAGGCTTTAAATGGTACAAAATAAAGAAATTAATATTAATATGTGAGTATGTTAATGAATTTCAGCTTCTTAGACGTTTAGAGCAAAGATATCTATTCTCTTGAGAACCAAGGAAGAAATATGAAGTAAATGGGGGGGAAAAAACCCTACACATGGCATTCACTGATCATGTAAGTAATGTTGAAAAGACTGTGACTCTAATTCTCTAGGACAAAAAGCCAATCAAGAAGGCCCTTCCTGCCAGCTTAGGCCTTGCCCTTCCAAGGATATAAAATTAACATTGCTGCCTTCTGGCCTAAATATTTTTAAGCCACAAAGGATCTGGGAATGCACCTAGATTTAGAATTAGCATTAAGTCTGGGTCGATCATTGAAAACTATACAGAAATCTCAAGGATGAAGGATAACACACAGCCCAAATATTTTTCAAGAAGAAAGCCTTTGGCAAGAAGGGGCTTTTGTGAGGAAGAAGGACCTAGAAAAGGTAGACAGCCAAGAAAAGTGAATGTAGGGAGTGGAAGTGTTGGTAGAAGACAATGAAATGGAAGGAGTCAATTTCTGGAATAACACAGTCGTAAGGTCTTTCTAGCTCATCAATTACTCAAACATGGTCCATGTTACAGTAATGCCCCCTTGTGGAAACAAGTGCTCCTAGCCTGGAATATTAACATTTCAATAACCACCTGTTTTTCATACCTTATTCTTTTTGTCCATTAGGTAGATAGCTAGGATCTCCAGATCTTCTAGGGACAAGGGTGCCCTGCTTTCGTGCTGCCTCGAGCAATTGCCTCACCTGACAAGAAAGATAAGGGCAGGCATTCCATCTAGGTGTTGTTCCACCCTTAATCCTATCCCGAACAACTGCTCCGCCTGGGGAAGGATGGAATGCCTTACCAATCTGGGAATCCCCCAGCCTAGGCAAAATAGGATTTGGAAAGTGACCTGGAGTAGCCTAAAGCTAATTATTATGTCAGTTTAAGTTTACATTGTGGTTCACCCTCCCCATCCCCCAGGTAGGGCTTTCAGAGAAAGAGCTTGCAGAGGCAGCTGCAACCTTGAGAACACCGGTTAATCATGTGGTAACATCCTACACCTCCTGAACACCCTCGCCTGGACTAGACCAATAAAAGGAAACAACTTGAAAATTCCCAGAGAGACAGTCAGTCAGTCTCTCTCTCTCCACTCATGGAGACAGGGCTGTTTTGTTTTATAATAAAAAGCTCATGTGAAAATGCTTCCTGCTTGTGGTCACTCTGTTGCACTGGCCTTGCTTGTGATTTTTTTCCAAGCAAAAGAACCATGATAACAGTCTGCCAAGAGGCTGGACCTGACAGTTTGGTGTGTCTGGTCATTCTTCAGCGAAGAGTACACCAAGAACCAAGAGCAGATTGCCACCCTGACATTTTGGTGCCATGACTCAGATTACTCTGCCTAGATAAATCAGCTCAGATTTTTCCATGAAAATGTTCTGACTTGGATAACTCTGTCTAGGAGGTGCCTTCCTACTGTGGCTGGCCACCCACTCACCAGTGCTAGTACTTTTACAAATGATCAGGTCGTTATACCAACATATCATTGTCCTGGCACTCAAAAGACAAAATGAGAGGCTTTTAGGTTTGAGGGGTTGTGCATAGCCCCTCTTCCTACGAATCGGACGGGAGATGTCCAGACTGATACTTTGGCCATTGGGGATGCCCAGTTTTAACAGATCCCAGCGGGTATAGTCTCTCCCCTTTCCCTTCTTTGTTCCTTGGCCAGATGGCCCGGGTTGTTACCTGGGGATACCCAGCTGTAACAGACCCCAGCTGGCAAAGTCATTCCCTTTGTACCCCTGCTCCCCTTTTTTCTCCTTATTTTCTAGACGGATGCACAGGGATCAAAAATCCCTCCTAACACCCTTTTCGGGCATATTCTTTCAAACTGGGACAAGTTTGATCCAGACACTCTGAAGAAAAAACGTTTAAACTTCTGTACAACTGCCTAGCCAATGTACAAGCTGGATAGCGGAGAACAGTGATCACCACACAGGACTCTAAATCACCCCACCACCTTACAATTGGATCTTTTTTGTAAAAGAGAAGGAAAATGGACCAAAATACCATATGTACAGGCTTTTCTTTATTACAGGAAAATCCTCGGTGGTGCAAGGTGTATTTCAAGCTAAGTAAGATTATGGTGTTAAGAGATCGTCCTCAGGTTCCCACCTGTTCCGAGGTTTCCCCCATACCCAGAAAGGCCTGAAAGGGTCCCTACAAAGGGGGAGGTGGTACCATCTCTACCTCCACCAGGGGGAAAGATGGTTCAGCTCCTACCCTTGGTGGAAGTAGTGGGTGAGTCCAGACCAATCCTGATCCATAAGCTCTTTAGTTTAGTAGAATTAAAACAAATAAAACAGGATCTGCGGAGCTACACTGATCACCCTAATAAGTATGTAGAGACATTCCATCATTTGTGTTTAGCCTATGACTTGGCTTGGAAAGATGTACATGTTACTCTAAGCCAGACTTTAAATGATTTTGAGAAATCCAGAGTGTTAATGGAGGCACAAAAGCTTGCCACCAGATTACACCTTTCAAATCCTAGATATCCAGTGGGTGAAACAGCAGTGCCTGTAACTGACCCAGGGTGGAATAATAGTTCTTCAGAAGAGACATGGGAGAGAGAACATTTTTTATTACATGTCCAGGCTGGCCTCAAGGCCACCAGGCAAAAGGTGGTCAATTATTCCAAGGTCTTCGCTATAAACCAGGGGCCTGAGGAAAACTCTATGGCCTTCCTGAATCAGCTCCAGGAGGCAAAAGAGAAATACACCACTCTCGTTCTTAAGTCCTGTGAGGGACAGGTGGTATTAAAAGATAAGTTCTTGACTCAAGCAGCACCAGATATTAGGAAAAAACTCCAGAAAACCCTGCCACCTCCCTGGACAATACGGCGGCTGTCACTAATTCTGTTTTCTATAACAGAACTTCTGAGCTCAAGAGAAGGGGAAGGAATGGAGGAAGCAAGCTAGGCATGCCCAGTTAAAGGCAGCATTGGCACCCACATTCGGACCAATGGCCAAAGCCACCACTAGAGAAAGGGACCTTTGGTGTTGCATCTGCTGATGGGAAGCGCACTGGGCTAAGAACTGTTCCGATGAGGATAGGCTACCCAAGGCCCCTTGTTATCAGTACCATCAAACAGGTCACCACTAGGCTACACTCTGTCCTATGGGATTGTCCCAGGAGGGGAGTCAGTTCCCAGACTGGATCATGGTACAACAATGAAGGAGCCCGCTCCTGTCAGCCCCCTGGCAGATAACCATCACTGGACTGGAGCCAAGGGTAACCCTCCTGGTGTCAGGTAGGCCAGTAAATTTTCTTGATACTGGAACTGCCTACTCTGTCCTCCTCACCTACTCCAGAAAACTAAGCACTCAATCCTGTATGGTCCCTGGAGTCTCCAGGATCCCTACCAAACAATTCTTTACTCTCCCTTTGTTTTGTTTGTGAGAGGATGTGATCACTAAATAGTAATTTCTACTTGTGCTGTCAACTTGCTAGGATGAGACTTGCTTTCTAAACAGTGAGGGCAGGTTTCTTTCTATCCTTAGGAAGAACTCAGCTTCACAGGTCTCAACAGATTCAAAGGTCTCAGGCCAAAGTCAACAAGACTGGGAGGCAGATATCCCTGCGGTAGTCTGGGACTTTGGTTTCCCGGGCTGTGCCAGAACAGCCTTGCCGATTATGGTTCATCTCAAACCCCAGCTAGGATGTTCCTGTGTTAAACAGAACCTTTGTGACCTAAGGCCCTGGCAGGTCTTGAGCCCCTTGTAAGACAATTCCTAGTTTCGCGTCTACTTATTCCAACTTGCTCTCCTTGTAACACCCCAATTTTACCTGTCTAGAAAAAGGACGATACTTACTCATTGGTGCCAGACTTAAAGACAATCAATGAGGCAGCGGTGCCTTTGCACCCTGTGGTGCCCAATACTTATATGTTACTGGGTAATATTCCCCCAGAGACCATTCATTACAGTGTACTGGACCTAAAGGACATTTTCTTATCTCTCTCTACCCTGACTGCCAAAATTTGCTTTTGAATGGATGCCCCTACATGGCACACCCCACCAATTAACCTGGATGGTGTTGCCACAAGGGTTCTGGGATAGCCCTCATCTTTTTGGCCAGGCCTTGGGGAAAGATCTAGATGACCTCCAACTCCCCAGGGTGTGGTGCTTCAATATGTTGATGACCTGATCGGCTCCCCAAGCTTAAAGGAGGCACAGGAACATGCTATTTAGTCCTGCGATTCCTGGCTGATACGGGGTTGGGATAGCCTGTCGCAAAGCCCAACTAGCTCAATCTAAGGTGACCTACCTGGGACTTGTTCTCACCCCAGGAACACGAGAGCTGTCTCTGGAGCATGTCCAGGCCATAGTTTGTCTATCAGAATCCACCACTTGGCCCTTCTGCTTTCTTTCCTTGGACTCACGGGATTCTGCCAAATGTGTATACCTAATTATGGGCTTCTGGCTATGCCCCTTTATAAAAGCCTAAAAGGAAACACCAATAAAGAACTTCTAATATGGGGGCCTGAACAAAAAAAGACTGTTCAGGCATTAAAAAAGGCTTTACTCCAAACCCTGGCCACGGGCCTACCACAACCTCAGACAACCTTCTTTTTATATGCTCATGAGAGACATGGAATAGCTTTGAGGGTGTTAACATTGCTTTTGGAGCCACAGTTACAACTGGGGGCCTATTTATCAAAGAAATTAGACCCCACGGCTGCAGACTGGCCTGCCCATTTGAGGGCATAGTAGCCATATCTTTACTTTTACCAGAGGCTATTAATTCACCATGGGATCTTCCCTTACTGTTAGAACCTCCCATCGGGTCTCTGAGCTCCTCCAGGGAGGGGTGACAAAATGGATCTCAGACAGCTGCTTATAAAATTTCAGGCTATGTTAATAGAAACCCCTGACTTAAAAATTGAGACTTGCTCTGGATATAGCAGTGCATGCCTACAGTCCTAGCTACTGGGAAGGCGGAGTCAGGAGTTCTTGATGTTTTTAAATAAATCCTCGAGTATTCTATCAGTGTTTTTATACTTCTACAATTCAAAAATATTTAATAAATACTTAAGGAATAAATTCTACGGTGAAAAGAAAAACAAGTATCCATCCTGGGTCATGATATAAAATGGATTTTTTACCGTGGGTTACTGTCAAAAAAAGTTTGACAGCCATGGCCTCATCTGCATCCTGTATTCTTCAAGCCAAATTATAAATAAACACTGGATTTAATACTGGAACTTTAGGCATATGTTTTAAGGATTATGAAATGCATTTAACCTAATTTTCTAACAATAATGCAATCTTCATTCATAAAGCCTTTAACTCTTCACAGGTTCCATTACAATGGTTAATCTGCTGATAATGGATGGAAAATGGTTTAGAAATAAGAACCTTAAAGAAAGGAAAAGATGTGTATAGATCTAACTTGCAAACTTAAATGCTAAAATCAAAACATAGTATTAACCTTTTCTAAGAAGGAACAGCAGATCCTTTGTTCATTTCCCTAGCTATTTGAAAAGACTATGTTAATCAGCTCATGCTGCTTTGATAAACAATTTCACATGCCTTTATATTATTTAAAATTTCAAATAAATATCATGAGCTAAAAGAAGTTAAAAGCAATGATATTTGGCTTCTTCAAAGCATATTTGTTTATTACTCCTCCACACTATTCTATTCTCACCAATTGAATCTCTTAATTATCGACAGCTAAAAACTCTCAAGTCAAATAGTTTATAATAGATAAGCTGATATTTAATCAAGAGGAAGATATTATTTCCAACCCCTCCAAAAAAGCCTTTGTTGCAAATTATGCCACAGAATTTTGTAAAAATATTTTAATTATCTATAAAATTATGGATTAAATATGTTGTTTTCCCCACTCTCTCTTTAGTAATTAATCCAAATATACGACAAAGTTTAAATCACATATAAAATATTCTTTAAAATCTTTCAGTAGCTAATCGCATTCACTAAATAAAGACATTTTTATTTTATAAAGTAGTTACTTACTAAATTATCTCTCCATAGTTTAATTTAGCAATAACATTAAGCTAATAGTTTGAGGTTTAGCGGTCTCTTTCTTCCTTCATTCTCCCTTTCTTTCTCATATCTATACTCACAGACAAAAAAAAGTTGGCATAAAGAAAAATAAGGGAATGATCTCTGTGAATGTGTCCTTCTAAAGTTTAAAGTCTATACATGCACATGCTACATGAATATAAAAATATAGGACTAATACTATAATATTAACCTGAGCTAAAAACACTTTCCAGTTCTGAGATCAAGATAAAATCAGTTTGTTATTAGCTAGAAATGGTTTACCAAGAGATATCTTTATCTTAATAAACTTTTCTCAGAGCCAACTCTCAAAAATCAGAGTTACCTAAGAGAAGCTATAAAACTGTAATAACTGAAAGCTGGTTATTAATGACCAAACAAGCCAGTCTTTACGTTTTTATAGTAGCTTGGTTAATGACCCATCTAAGAAACTCCCTTGCTTAAAATCCTCCTATTAAAACTCTCTCCATCACCTACAAGGCTCTACATAATCTGGTCTCTGCCCACATTTGCTCTTCTCCCTCCTGCTCACTACAGTACAAATACACCAGCCTAACTAAGCCAATGTCCACTACTCAGGAATGTTGTGCTCACTATTCCCTCTACCCAGAATGCTCCTCCTCTCAACTTAAGTATGGCTGGCTCCTTCTGGTCTTTCTGACCTCACTTTGTAAGTCCACTTCTTAAAGAAATCTTCCTGAACCACTCTGTTTAGTGTTACCCCTTGCAGTCTCACTCTACCGTATAACCTAAGAATCTATCTTCCCTACAAGAACATAAGCTTCAAAAGAGCAAGAATGTAAGCTCCAAAAGGGCTTCTGTAATGTTCAGAAGCCCATTCCTAAGCATGGTTACAGAAGGCGCTCAACAACATTTGTTGAATTAGTGAATGGATAAATGTTTTTTTTAAAGCACTAGAACTAAATTACTAAATATTAGAGATTTGAGTTTCAGAAAGCAATGGGTCAAATTGTTCTAACTGGCTCAAAGAGGAGTCCAATTTATGGGATATTTCAAATCACCTAAATCTAGATTATATATTTATCCCACACACATTTATAATCACAATTATAATTATGGTCACACAAAATGTCTATTTCAGCCCTCATTTAACCAAAAAAGAAAAAAGAAAAAAGCTTATGACTAGTAGGAAGAGCTCTGATCACAACACTTTTTCCTAGGTGAAAAACCTTTAAGTGATCTCCCAACAGTTCCTTCACAATCTAGCCTCAGCCTCCATTTCCATACTCTCTCTCCCCTTCCACTTTGTCAGCCAAAGTAAATCACTTGTTATTTCTCTTGAGTATACCTTAACCTTTTTAACTTTCATGTCTTTGCTAACTTTTCTTCTGCCTGGAAGGTTCTTCCCTTCCCCATTTGTGTACATTAAAATCTTACATACATGGGGCACCAAAAATCATATTTCACAAATATCACAAATAACATTCATTTACCCATAAATCAAAGCCACAAATTTTTGAGGGATGTTCTGAGAGAATTCAACATTTTTCTAAATTATAGATAATTTTACAGTTTCCATATATCTGAATAACATACTTGCTATCATGTGTAGGAAATGTGTTTTATCATGATAAGGATTAGAGAAATACGGATAGACAAGAAAAAATGCAAAGGGCCAAATATACCACCTTTACTTAAGGGTCATTTGTCTTTCAGCACAAAATTGGAAATTTAATATGCAACTTGAATGCCGCTTACCCCCAAATTCTGAATCAAATGTGACCCATATCAATCTTTAATTTTGGACTATGTTTCCTATCAGGAGTAGTAGCATGGTAGTAACATGGTCTATTTTTTATACACACAGGTCAGAATCTTTAGTACATGAATAAAATGGCTTGGGAACAAGAAATTTGGTAAGAAAATTTGCTAAGAAAAACCAAAAAGCTGGTTGTTTGAAAAAAAATTAATAAAACAAGATCAACCTCTGGCAAGAAAAAAAGATAAAATGTAAGTGAGCAAAGTATGAAATGGGAAAAAGAAAATAACTTTAGGTATAATGAGAATAAAAAATGATGAAAGAATTATGGATAGCTATATGCCGATAAAGCAGAAAAGTTAGTTGAAATGGATAAAGTCCTACAAGACATGAAATGCCAAAACTGATACAAGAACCCAAATGATTTTAAAGGAAAATTCTAATAAATGTTTAAGAAATAAATAATTCCAAAATTATACAACCTTTCCAGAGAACAGAAGAAGGTAGAAAACCACAAAAGTCACTTAATCAGGCTAACAGAAGCATTATAATAAAGCCAGAAAAAATATAATGAAAGGAAGATTATAGGTCTGTCTCTCTTATGAGTACAGATGAATAATCCCTAAATATTATTAAACTAATGCAGCAATGTGTAAGAAAAATAGATCTGATAACCAAGCTAAGTTTATTCCAGAATGTAAGCATGTCTCTACATTAGAAAATCAGTGTAAATTATATTAATAAATTAAAAAAGGAAGAAAAGCATATGATCGTCTCAAAATACAAAGAAACCTATGAGTTTGTTGCAAATATTTTGGTGGTTTTAAAGAATGCCCACAAATTCTTTGTGAGTGTGGGCTAGACTTTGATTTTTTTTCAATGGATAGAATGTGGTGGAAGTGATGCTTTGTGATTTCCAAGTGTAAGTCATAAAAAGGATAGCTTTCTTCTGGCTCTCTTTTTCTCTTGATTACTCACTCTGGGAGAACACACCTAACATGCTGCAGGGATACTTAAACAGATCTGTGGAGTGACCCACGTAGGTAGGAACTCAGCTCTCCCACTAACAAGCAGCACCAACTTGCCAGCCATGTGAATGAGCCACCCTGAAAGCAAGTCCTCAAGCCCCAATCAAGACTTCAGATGACTATGTCTCTGACTGACATCTTGACTTCAAAGCCATGAGAAACCCTGAGCCAGAAGCACTCAGCTATGCCACTACCAAATCCTGACTGGCAGAGATTATGAGAGAGAATAAATGTTTATTGTTGTTTTGGGAAAAAACAAACAAACCCTGACATAAGAAGAAAACTTGAAGAGACTATAATCATTTAAAAAAACTTAAAATTGTGAATCACCTTGCTCTCTACCCCCTGTAGAAAAGTCATAATCCAAGGCAGTTTTACAGTTGAATTCTACCAATTTTTAAAGAAACAGGTAACATCTATCTTTTGCAAATTGTTCTACAAAATACCAAAGGGGAAAGCTGCCTAATTTATTTTAAAACCATAACCATGATGACCACTGAACGTGAACAGAACAAGAAAATTACAGGCAAATTTCACTTACGAGTATAAGCAAAAATCCTAAATATTAGCCAATTTATTTTAAAAATACATGCAGGCTGGGCGCGGTGGCTCACGCCTGTAATCCCAGCTCTCCAGGAGGCCGAGGCGGGCGGATTGTTTGAGCTCAGGAGTTCGAAACCAGCCTGAGCAAGAGAGAGACCCTGTCTCTACTAAAAATAGAAAGAAATTAATTGGACAACTAAAAATATATAGAAAAAATTAGCCGGGCATGGTGGTGCATGCCTGTAGTCCCAGCTACTTGGGAGGCTGAGGCAGTAGGATCACTTGAGCCCAGGAGTGTGAGGTTGCTGTGAGCTAGGCTGACGCCACGGCACTCACTCTAGCCAGGGCAACAGAGTGAGACTCTGTCTCAAAAAAAAAAAAAAAAAAAAAAATACATGCAAAAACTCATCTGTCATCCCTAGAGATGACTATTAGTAATTAAAGTGAAAGAAGCATAAACACGTCTCCTGCTCTTTTAACATTTAGGGTAATCAAATAGCTCTAGTTATTGAGGGAAATTTCCCTCTATAAAAGAACTTCAGCCAATATATATAGAAAGAATGGTAGAATTACAAAAACAACGTTGCAATTCCAATTAAATAACTGACTTAGATAGGATCATCCATGAGTATTAATATCATTAGGTAAAAGGTTGATAAAGAAATGAATAGTTGGTGGGTGCGGTGGCTCAGACCTGTGAGCAAGCCTAGCACTCTAGGAGGCAGAGGCAGGAAGATTGCTTGAGTTCAGGAGTTCAAGATCAGCCTGAGCAAGCACGAGACCCCACCTCTACAAAAAATAGAAAAAGTAGCTGGGCGTGGTGGTACTCATCTGTAGTCCCAGTTACTTGGGAGGCTGAGGCAAGAGGATCAGTGAGCTATGATAACACCACCACCACTCACTGCACTCTAGCCTGGGCGACAGAGCAAGACTCTGTCTCAAAAAAAAAAAAGAAAAAGAAAAAAGACATGAATAGCATGATACCAAAGTATCACCCTCAGATATTGCTTACTAGTCCTTATGAGTCACAAGGGGTAACTATAATGGAGAGAACGGATATCACAATTGTAACCCAGTAATTAAGCTGAGCATCACTAACAGCTCAACAGCCATATATATGCGCTACTGGTGTGAACGCAGTATGAAAGGACACAGCATCACCTATGAGACAGCCTTGCCAAAGATGTTCAGCCTGAAGTGAATGAAACTTTTTGATCTAATTTCCAGTTTAGAGGAAATATAAAGAATGGAAAAACAAAAGCTAAATGTGAGAAAACCATCAGACAAACCCAGGAAGTGGACATTCTACAGACCAATTGGCCCACTCTCTTCAACAAGTATTATGGGGCAAAAAGTAGGATGCGTGTGGAGGATATTCTAGATTTTTAAAAATTAAAAACATACAACTAAATGTAATGTATGGTACAGCAAGATTTTGGTGGGAAACAATAAACTAATTTTTTGAGGGGAAGAAAAATGTTTATGAAGCTAGGACTATTATGAAAAAGAGGAACCAAGGTTAGGGGGTGACTTTCTATATGAGAAATTAGGATATATTACAAAGCCACAGTAATTAAAACTGGGTTACTTGTGCAGAATTGGACGAATAGATCTATAGCAAAAATAGAGAACAGAGAAATGCCCATGAATATGTGAGAACTTACTGTATGACAAAAGTTGGCATCAGATATCAATGGGGGAAAAGATAGACTATTTAATAAATGGACTGAGAAAATTAGCTAACTATACAGAGAAATATTAGGTTAGATCCCTACCTCATACTATTTTTAAAAATATAACCCAAATATCTAAAGGTGAAGGGTAAACTATAAAGCTATTAGGAAAAAATACAGGAAAATATATTTGCATCCTCAACACAGGAAAGGATTTCTTTTTTAAAAGACCAAAATAGCACAAAAAAAGGGTTATACAGGTTGAGTATCTTTTATCTGAAATACTTGGGATCGAAAGTGTTTTGGATTTTTTTGGATTTTAGAATATTTGCATTATAATTCACAGTTCAGCATCCCTAATCGGAATATCTGAAATTTGAAATGCATTAATGAGAGTTTTCTTTGAGTGTCACGTTGGTGCTCAAAAAGTTTCAGATTTTGGATCACTCTAAATTTCGGATTTTTGGATTAGGGATAGTCAACCTGTAATTGGTAGACCTGACCATATCAAATGAAGGATTCTGTTCAGTGAAGAATACTAGAAACAGAGTTAACAGATAACAGACTAGAAGAAGCTATTTTTAAAAAGACTAAAACAGACATAAGTCCTATGTACAATATACAAAATATACAAGGAATGTATACAAATCAGAAGATAAAAAACCCCAATAGTAAATGGGCAAAAGGATATGAATATTCAATTCACAGAAGGGAGAACTTGAATGGTTAATAGCTATCTGCTGGTCAATCTCCCTGAACTAAAACATTTTGGTGTACCACTTTATACCCATCAAGTCGGCAAAAATTAGAAAGTTGTATAATACCCAGTGATGATGTGGATATGGTAAAGCCGTTACTTTTTCATGCACTAGTATTGGGAAGGTAAACTTTTGTAGCCATCCTTGAGAGTGGTATGCAGAACCTAATAAATTTAAGTAAGCCCTATACACAATAACACAGCAAGTGTATTCTTGGGCATACGCCCCAGAGAAACTTTTCCATGGTCCTCAAGGAGAAAGAATATATTCTTTGTAGTGTTATTTATGATAGTAAAGCAAAGAGACAAAAGAAATCTAAGCTAATAGCATTGGGGAAATGGACAAGATATGGTACATGATAGAGTATTATGTGCAGTCAGAAATAACTAGATTTGGCCGGACGCAGTGGCTCACACCTGTAAGCCTAGCACTCTGGGAGGCCGAGGCGGTTGGATCATTTGAGCTCAGGAGTTCGAGACTAGCCTGAGCAAGAGCGAGACCCCATCTCTACTAAAAAATAGAAAGAAATCAGCTGGACAACTAAAAAAAAAAAAAAAAAAAAAAAAAATTTAGCCAGGCACAGTGGCGCATGTCTGTTGTCCCAGCTACTTGGGAGGCTGGGGCAGTAGGATCGCTTGAGCCCAGGAGTTGGAGGTTGCTGTGAGCTAGACTGACGCCACGGCACTCTAGCCTGGGGAACAGAGTGAGACTCTGTTTCAAAAAAAAAAAAGAAATAACTAGATTTGTATATAGCAACATGGAACAGAAGACATATAGCACAATGCCATTTATGTAAATGTCTATATACGTAGATATATGAAATCTTGAAAAACTTAAAACACATGCAGGAAAGGACATGTTTATGTTAAAATACAAGAGTGGGTACTTAGTACACGAGTGGGAAGGAGAATGGAATCAGAGATGGGGAAGAGGGAAAAACACACACACGCACATACATACACACGCACACATAACTAAAGAATGGTCTTTCAAGAATCAATGATGGAGGTGGGCCATACATTAAGAAATATGAAAAAAAGGACAGAAAGAAAAAAAATCCTATAGGAAAAAACTAAAGCCAATGCACAGGAAATAATGGTCACTCAAATAACAAGCTACAACTAACAAGTAACTTCGTTTAGTTACTCAGGTAACAAGAAAAAAGTGTTTTGATTCATTTGCTCTTAAAATTGTAATATGCAACATAAGCTTATTAAATAAACACATAAAAATTAAAGTACTTCAGTGTTTGAATTCTACCAATAAGGAAAAGGAAAATGAGCTGAAAGAAATAACAACGAAGCAGACTATGAGAGTAACAGCTTTTTCGTCTTGAAACCTTTTAGAAATATCAGCTCTAAGGACAGTTATGATGCAGTTTCACAACAGGTATACAGCAATTGCTATTGTCATTATTTGTCCCCTAGATGAGATGAAATTAGCCCACAAACTAACCCTAAAATTTTAGGTCCCTAAAGGACAAAGGCCATGTCGACCTAAAATACTTTGTAACAGCACTCAGCACAGAACTATTTTAAGTAAGTATTTAATGCTTTCTGATATATAACTAGATTATCCTCAGTATCTCTACTATTTCAGCTTTTTGGTCTAGCATAGCTATTAAAATGAACAACTCAGAAAAAGAACAAGATTAAACCAAATTACTGTCAAAATAAGCTACCAAAATTATCTTCCTTATTAGTATTGAGAGCAGAAGGCTGTAAGCATCTCCTTCCATTTCCTGTACCTTTGAATACTAAAATATAATTTTGATTTATTATACCTCTCTCTAATTTACAGAAATGAATACAGAGTTAAGATCAGGAATCATAGTAATCTTTGAGCTTAACACAGTATGGCACACAAAACTTGTTCCACAAATGCTTGTTGAAATAAATGATTGATTTAATAAGAAAAGTCAATTGGTAGCTCAGAATATGTTAATAAATATAATTAATCTTGCAGCTCTTTTGAACAAATAAAATAACCATGTATTAGCACATCTGAAAAAAGGCAATTCCAAACAAATTATAAAATTAATGATTTTAAGAGACATGATAAGGAAAATATGCAAAATATATTAAGTCAACTCACTCGTCTTAGCTATGTCTGAGCTGAACAGAATCTATACCTCTCTCTCATAAATGGATATATTCTTATCCTTACCAATGGGGGATTCTGGAGTTAGCCCCATGCTTTGAAGCAATGCCTCAGCTTCTCTTCTTTTTTTTTCAAGATCTGTCTCTTCTTGTACAGGAGCCACAGCTTCCTTCTTTTGATCAGTCTGAAATTTTTAAGTTAAAAACTTAAGTTTACATATAGTATGAAACACTTCTGTTTTAAAAAAAAAAAGTATCTTAAATAATGTGCTAACACTGTATACTTTTAGGGCACAAACTTAGTTTTGAGTACAGATTAAGTTCCTTTTTATAGTCATTAAATGAAAATCATTCTCAACAGAGTTCTAGCAAATAATGCACAAATGATATGTACTAAATTGATTCACTTTTATACGTAAACAAGGAGTTTCCACAAAAATTCTTCTAACAGATAAATTCAAAAAGTACAATCAACTTCAAATTATCTACAGTATGAAATTGCTGTCCATGGTCAGGAATTGTGGAAACCTTCATCCTAGTGGCACAAAAGCTTAAATATCACAACACTATAAAAAAAATTAAGGGGGAATTATTTAATTATTTTAAGTAAATGGACAATTTGATTTGTTAACAAAGTATGAGTAACACAAATTTCTTTATACAAAGTCTTTATTTTACTTATGCAACTTTATGTAGAGAGTTTATCAAAACTTCATCTAGATAAAGATTTTTATTTTTTAAACTATAGGTATTATTTTTATAATAAAAACATATGGTTGGATTTGGTAAAATTAAAACTCACCTTTGCATAGCACATGATATTTTTGTTATGAAAATTTTTGCCAGCTTTTATTTTTGCCATTTATAGTTTTATCAAAATCTTCTAGTTAAACTAGATAAACCTCAATACTCTCACCTAAAACATCTTAAGTAAAATTTAGGCTTTCAAGGGAAAAACGTACACCTCAAATGCCTGTGTCAACTAGATAACTATTACTCATACATTGTCTGGAATGAATTTTGTTAGCCATAATTCTTTGTGATACCATTTTGACTTAAAGTCATCAGAAAATTTCATCTAAATAGCAAACAGGCTATATTATCAAGCTGATGCTTCACTGTCTAAAACAATATATTGGTAGACTCTGTTTAATACCATTGAATTATCTCTTGTAATGTTTTATAAACTTTAAATTAGGTATCAATCATGTAACAGATATCCCTTAGAGACCACTTATGGCCATCCTTAGAAAACAAAACTCAAATTTGCTCTTAACTTTGAAGCATTTAAGGCTATAGATACTATTTTGGAATGGCTCTGACAGTCTGAATCATGCTTCTACCAGTGAGCTTTTAATCAAATAGCTAATGTAATGCTTTAACCCTCCTATTATAGTGTATCACAGAAAGATTCAGAAAAAACTAGCAAATTCTTCAATTATAGATCTTTATAGCATCATAGCAATGCTGCACATAAATTGTACCTTCAATTTTTCTACTATTGATTTTTCTTAGTCTTAGCGATTTTTGGCAGTCTTGGCTATTATTTAGGCTATCACATATAAAAGCTCGGTACTAAAGACACATTTAGGACAAACTAGCTTACATTGGCTATTTAAAATATATCAATGATAAAAATATACAGATCTGTGTAAAGAGTTTCCATAGGGATAAAGAGTTTCAATGTGGGAACAAGTAAAATACCTCCAATTCAGGGTCAACATACATTTGCTGTATATGATGAAATACATGATGCCCAAAGTCTGAATACAGAAGGCCTGGTACACTTTTATGGTATTATCAAACCTATTACTCAGTAAAAATACTTCAATGACTAATTCATGATAAAAGAAATAAGAACAAATCCCCTAATCAATTAAACATCTATTATATATATTTCTGTTTATCATTAATACTATCCATTCTGACAAATTATTAGCAGTTTAGAGTAGCAAAATATTAAAATAAGTTCAAAATCCAAACTAAATTATGATTTGTATGCCATATCTTAATGAGCTATAACAATACAGATGTCCCTTACTTTATTTAATATATTCCTAGAAGACTATGTAAATTGAACTTTTATAAATCAAATCTTAGAAATGCATCGATCTATATGAAATATTTTTACTCAGTAAAAACGAACATATTTTAATTTACCAGTTTTGTCATTTTCAGTTATCTGTCTTCTTTTTTTTTTTTTTTTTTTTTGAGACAGAGTCTCACTCTCTTGCCTGGGGTGAGTGCCGTGGCATCAGCCTAGCTCACAGCAACCTCAAACTCCTGGGCTCAAGCAATCCTACTGTCTCAGCCTCCCAAGTAGCTGGAACTACAAGCATGTGCCAC
>CAUYSK010078219.1:0-15914 GCA_963575035.1 Avahi laniger | reverse complement strand
GTTGATGCTATGATTGCTTTTGGGGTCTTCTTCATAAATTCTTTGCCCACAACAATGTCTGTAAGAGTTTTTTCAATGTTTTCTTCTAGAATTCCTATGGTTTAATTCCTTAGGTTTAAGTGTGTTATCAATCGTGAATTGATTTTTCTGAGAGGTGAGAGGTGGGGATCCAGTTTCATTCTTCTGCATGTAGTTATCCAGTTTTTTGCCCTGGGCTCCTTGATCTTATTGCTTCACTGTTTTGGGCTCTAGTTCTCAAATTTACTTCATGGTGCAACATGGCTGCTTCAGCACCCTCCATCATGACTGCATCCCAGCAGGAATGAGACAAGGGGAAGATAGGGTCTGCCTCCCGCTTTAATGACATCTAGAAACTTCACACTGTTTAAGAATTCTACTTATTCACTTTCATGTTTTGTGCTCTTATCATCTTATGCTATAAAACCCACAATACACTGTTATTATTTTTGGTGTAAATAGTCAATAATGTTTTTAAAAATTATTTAAAAAATATTCCTTTACACTGTCAATAATATTTAAAAAATTATATGTAAGAAGACACAAACTCATACAAAGATGAGGTCTTTTATATTAACTTTTTGGCCTTCTGCTTATCTTCCCTGTTGCTCTTCACTTCCTCCTGCAGATCTGGGGTTCTAGCAACTTTCTGTGGTGTGTTATTTCCCTTAAGAAAGACATAACTCTTTCAGCCTGAAAATCTTCTTTTAACATGTCTTGCAATTCAAGTATGCTAGAGATGAATTATTTAAATTTTTGTATGTCTGAAACATCTTCATTTTGCCTTTATTTAAAAAAATTTCCCAGGCTGGAGTGCAGTGGTGCAATCATAGCTCATTGCAACCTGAACTCCTGGGCTTAAGTGGTCCTCCCACCTCAGCCTCCTGAGTAGCCAGGACTACCAGTGTGCTCCACCAGGCCTAGATGATTTTTAAATTTTTTTTG
Organism: Avahi laniger; assembly: GCA_963575035.1. Classification (NCBI taxonomy): domain Eukaryota; kingdom Metazoa; phylum Chordata; class Mammalia; order Primates; family Indriidae; genus Avahi; species Avahi laniger. The sequence continues at coordinate 14,951 of CAUYSK010078219.1, read as the reverse complement.
TGAAGACAGGGTCTTGCTATGTTGCCCAGGTGGATTTCAAACTCTGGACTTCAAGTGATCCTCTTGTATCGGCCTCCCAAAGTGCTGGGATTACAGGCCATGAACCACTGCATGCAGCCATTGCCTTCATTTTTGAAGAAAATGCATGTTGAATATAGAATTCCAGATTAACATTTGTTTTTCTTTAAGCCACTTTAAAAAAAGATATAATTCCATTGTCTTTTGCCTCCATTGTTTCTGGCAAGAAACAATTTGTACTTTTTCTCTGGCTGCTCTTAATAACTATTAGCTCTGTATATTTGATTTTAGCAGTTTTGACCATCATGTGCTTGGGCGTGGTTTTCTTTTAACTCATCTTGCTTAGGGGTTGCTGAGTTTCTTGAATTGATTTGGAAAAATATTGGCCATATATTCAAATTTTTCTTCCCACTTCTTTCTGTCCTCTCCTGGGACTCCAATTACATGTACAGTAAGCTGTTTGATATTGATATCGTCTTACAGAGTTCAAATTCTTTGTTCTGTTGTTTTCTCTTATTTTCTTTGTTTCACTTTGTAAGATTTCTGTTGACCTGTCTGTAAGTTTACTGATTCTTTCCTTTGCTGAGTCCAGTCTGCCGTTAAGCCTATCAATTGAGTCTATTATTTCCAGTATTGCATTTTTTATTTCTAGCATTTCCATTTGATTCTTTTATAGTTTCCATGTCTCTAGAAATTTCGTGTCTCTTCATGCATGTTATCCACTTTCCTGCTAGAGCCCTTAGCATTCCTGTCACAGTTATTTTAAAATCTTTGCCTGATAATTCCAAAATTTGGATCAGAGACAATCTGCCTGCTTCTGTTGACTATTTCTACTCTTGATCCTAACTACATTTTCATCATTCTTCATGTGTCTTGTAATTTTTGATTGATGCCAGACATTTTGCATACAGAAAAATAGAGAGTGAAATAAATGGTATTTACCTCCAAGAAGGGGTAGTTGAGTGGGGGTTGAGTCAAAATTTGTGTGGTTGGGTCTGGATTTTATTGCAGCTTTATTTTGATTTGGTTGACCAGTAGATACAAATGTTTGGAGAATATAATCACGATTTTCCCTTCTCTGGGCCTTGGCAGTCTGAGCCTGGTAAGTTTCTGGAGAATTCTTTGTTCTTTAGAGCTGGGCTGCCAGCCTTCTGAGATCTCTCTCTCCTTTACAGCCCAACTACTTGACTACCAGCATTTTGAATTATGGGAATTCTCTTCGCTTTCCGGTCTTTCCCTAGGCTATTTGTGCCTAGGGAGACTTCTGTCTGCCTGGAAACTCTCCGGAAAATCCAGGCAGAGAGAAATTTCCTTCTCTGCCTTCATTTCTCAGTAGCTACAAGTCTAGATGCCTGATATTGATTTTTCTTTGCTTTTCTATTCTGCTCCCCTACCTTCATAAGTTGGCTGCCTTGAACTTGGTGGAGGACCCACACATCTCAGGCAGTATCTCCCCCAAATCTCCTCCTTTCCCTCTCAGCCTTTGGCACAGTGCTCCTGAAACCTCGTGAAATCTGTGGAAAGCATTGGTGAGTGGCAACTGCCTAACTCTGTGCCTGGGACTCCTGGGAATTCTAATCCATCATGCCAGTTCACACATAGTTGTTAAAAGTTTTTTAGCATTCCACATGGTTTCTCTTTATCCTCAACTATGGACAATTCTTCCTCCTCCTGACACTTTAGCAGTGACCAGGGCGAGAATAGCTGTGAGTATCTTATCTCCTACAAATAGCTTGTCACTTTGGGGAGTTGATGCATTTAGTATATTTTATACTCTCGGTTCTCTTTTGGGTTCAGAAAAAATTATTATTTTTTAGCTTAGCCAAGTTGTTTTGGTTGTTTGGTTGAGAGTGGGGATTTTTTGGTAACTTTTTATATCCTAATTAGAAGCAAAACTCAATATAATGTTTTATCTTTTAATTCATTATCATTATTGCCCAAACCTTTTATCTTTTAATTTTCTTTATCTGATTATGAGTACATCATAGATCTAGTAAAACATTCCATGGCAATTGTTTTTCTGTCAGTACTTCATGTATTTATATATATATATATATATATATATATTTTTTTTTTTTTTTTTTTTTGAGACAGAGTCTCACTCTTGCCCGGGCTAGAGTGAGTGCCGTGGCGTCAGCCTAGCTCACAGCAACCTCACAGTCCTGGGCTCAAGCAATCCTTCTGCCTCAGCCTCTCGAGTAGCTGGGACTATAGGCATGCGCCACCATGCCCGGCTAATTTTTTCTATATATTTTTAGTTGTCCGATTAATTTCTTTCTATATTTAGTAGAGACAGAGTCTTGCTCTTGCTCAGGCTGATTTAGAACTCCTGAGCTCAAACAATCTGCCCATCTTGGCCTCCCAGAGTGCTAGGATTACAGGTGTGAACCACCGCGCCCGGCCCTAGTGTGACTTTTTATTTACATATTTACCAAATATTTATTGAGCACTTTTCTGGAAGCAAAAATATTAACAAAGCAAAATCCTTACCTTTTGGGAGATCATAGTCTAGTAAAAAGTGAGTCCACTAACAATGACTTTACCCAGGGAAAATGAAAGAGTAAAAATGAGAGAACTGATTCCAAAGAAAAACTGATATTTCGTTCTAATCTATTCAGTCAAGTTTATATAAGAATGAGAAATATATGTTTGTTTCTTGTTTATTTTTTTGGTTAAATAGAGGATATTTTTTCTCTTTCAAGTTATATATTGTGATATATATGATATATAAAGGAGTTTCCTTGAATTCTTTACCTAGAGTACCATGTTTCTGAGGGAATAATTTTATCTTTGTAGCCACTTTGGATTATTTCAATTTAATTTCAATATAACTTTTGTTTAAAGGCTGAAGACGAAGTGTGCTATAAAACACTATTTTGTGGGCCAGTTGAGTGTTTCTACCCTAGAAGGGGATAACCTTTTTTAAGTGAAGAAAGAAATTTCCATCAAATAGTAAAGAGCTTTTTTATTCTGTGGGGTCTGAGGAGAGAAAAATTAAAATAGATTACTTCAGATTACCTTGCCTCTGGAAATAGAAGAAGTTGTCTTTTATAAGACTTTTGGCTGGCTGGGTCGAGTGGGTGGGGCTTAGAAGAAGATGGTTTCTGCTCCTCTAGCCTTGCTCAGGATGGACAAAGGACCCAGAGCCATGCATCCCTCACTGTCTGTATGAAGGAACAAAGGAGAACACCTCTTTGGACCTTTGGACAGGAAGCCAAGGATGAGCGCATGCTGCGGACGTGAGCTTCCGTCTTCTGATGGACTCACAGAAGCCCACGGGAAGAAGGGGGGGCCTGGAATTCCAACCCCAGGACTCAGGACTGAGCTGCCTTTTGCAGCTGGAGAAAAAGTCAGCAGAACTCAGTTTCTCTACTGAGAGCAGCTGGCAGCTCAGACAAGAAAAAGAACCTGGATTTCCTCGAGTCTGAGAGCTGGTAGCAGAGCCAGCTTTTTCTGGGACGAACTGGTGAACTTTTCTCCCACTGCCCCCACACAGCCTTCAGACAGGCGTGGTTGTTGGCAGCCACCAACGCCCTCCAGCCTGCTGGACCTGGGGTCACTTAGGTGTTGCATTATAAATAAACCAAATGGATCCCAGCACGGGAGCCTGCACCAACTTAGAGCTCACAGGCCAGCCCACGGCCACATGTCTCAGCTCGCCTGGACAGACACCGACTACACCTGTTGATCCGTCAGAGTTATTAATAGCTCTCCTTTTCACTCTCACCAGTGTCCAGATTTAGATAAATGATACGCTTACTCTGATTTTTCATCTGTGACAAGACACATTCTTTGGTTTATACTGACACCTGTAGGCACACAAAAGGGCTTTGAAGAAAGGGAGAAGTGGAAGCCTCTCCCCATCTGCAGCCTCCAGGGTCGCCTCCTGAGTCTATGAATCTATGCAGAACTCTGATGATTCAGCGTGATTCTAGAAATGGGCAATGCATGGTAAGATGTCCCCCTGAAGATGCTATTCACTCTGCTGCCGTAAATGTCCAGGGTTGTGCTAACATCTGGAGTAATATTGATGCTCCAAAGGGGACATTTTGATCACTCCTATAGGAGTCACCATCAGTTTTGGGTTCAACTATGAGCCCAGATGGCTGCATGGGCTGTGAGACCTTCCCTGGGTCGGGGCACAGCACTCAGGGACCTCCCTCGGGGATCAGTGGCTGTCTGCAAAGTGCGGGGACAGCACGGTGCAGACACTCAGGAGCACAAGCCTGCGGCTGTTCACAGCCGGAGGGTCTTGGAAGGGGACTTGTGCGGGCCAGTTTCAAGGTGCCCAGGCCTGTCGTAAATCAGGCGGCTCTGGCTCTGTCTTGATGAAGAAGACGCAGGCCATTGGAGGGCGATGTGAGGTCCTGCTCCAGGGCCTCACCCTCTCATCTCCCCTGGGCTCCGTCGGTCGGGGCACCTGGATTCCAACCTGAACATCAGAAACGATACAAAGTGCTTTTAAAAAATTAAATTCATCAGATGAGCTTATCAATATTTTATACAAAATGAACAAGTTTTTCATACTGTGTAACATTTTTGGAGGGAGAGTAATAAAGACACTTTCAAGAACGGGAAAAAAAAATTAAATTCAGAGGGTGGGCCGGCTTGGGCAGGACTAATTTGTGAGCCTGGCTGTCACATGATGGACTGGAGACAGATTAACCCTTGGGCTCCTGGGCCCCCTTTTCCCGGCATGACATGATCTCCGCGTGGCTCTCCTGCTCCCTCACAGTCCTGGGCTGACCGCTGCAGCCGCGGAGAAGTGACAATGGGCCATTGCCGAGACAAGCAGGGGGCCTCGAAGCCGTGTTTGTCCTGCCCAGAATAATTCAGGGTAGGAAAGGGAAACACAGGATGTTGTCCGACTTCCAGGTATTCTTGTAGGTTTTTACTGGAGCTCTTTTTTTTTTTCTGATAGCAGTGTCGTCAAGTCTCCAGTAAGACAGAAACCTAGGACCCTGGGGCTCCGGCAGCTCGCTCCGAAAGGGCCGGGCTGCGCTCTCCCCGCCTCTGCGGGGACCCGCGTGGCGCAGCGGCGGGCAGGCTGCCTTCCCACAGACCGCAGAGAGCCAGTTCTCTGCCGTCCGCTGTTTAAAACGATGGACTCCTTCCCGTTAGGAAAACAAAAGGACTCGGGAACCGAGGCCCCTCCGACAGTGGATGGGCCACACATCCTGCCAGGCGGGACCAAAGCTCCTAACTGTCGGGTCGGCGCGGATGGCTCTGATGTCGCTGGTGGCGTGGCTCTGTGAGGTACCCGCCCACATGCGTGGTGGGAGGAACCCTCCAAGCCAAGCTAGAACCTCCTAGAAACAGAGCTGCGCGTTAGGTTTTGGCGGGAGTCTCCAAACCGCGAACGCCCCCGTCAGGCGGGAAGGCGGCGCGCAGGGCGGCAGGCCGGGAGCGCCCGCCGCTGAGCCTCTGCCCCCGCCAGGGTCCCGTGACCCCCGGGAGGCAGCCACCCGACCTGTGGCTTTTCCCCTCCGTTTCTCAAACCCAACGGGAGGGCACAAGAGGGCAGCCAGGCGTCCTCGGCTGTGCGAGCTGAGTGCGAGACGGGCAGCGCCTGCTTTCCCGGGGACGCCGCCCGCTGCTGCAGGGACCAAGCGCATTGGCCCTGGCCACCTGGCTCAGTGCCCCGGGGCCGGGGCGTCCGGGGGACTCAGACCAGCACCGCGAGCGCTCGTTCCCTCATGCAGCGCACGTGCCGGGCCCCTGTGCCGGCCGCGGACGCGGAGGACGCGAGGTCTGTGGCTCCCGCCTGCAGGGGCTGTCGCAGCAGGTTCCACGCAGGAGGCGCTGCCGAGCCAGGTCTCGAAGCAATGGGCTGGGACTGTTTGGCTGAAAGGGAGGAGACATTCCCACGGGGAAAGCACAGAAAATACACGTATGCGGCACGCTTAAGAAACGTTAACAATTGTCAGTGTCCTATCCCAAGTGCACATATTGGCACTCTGTAAGGAACACGTGTGCACGCGTGTGCCCGTGGAGGGGTCTAGGACTTTGAGGGATGGGCTGGAACCAGATGGGGAAAAGCCTACTGGCAAAGGGAAGCCTAGAAAACAGTTTTTAATACACTACCTGCCATGTAAATTGGATTTAACTCACGCTAGTTTTGAGCTCAGGGCCTCGTGCGGCATATGTAACTGACACGTCTCTTCACCTTTAACTCTTATGAGCTGTTTTCAGGTCTCATGTAACGCATGTAGAGGAAACAATAAAGAAAACAAAATTTTTATTAAATTTGCAAGCATTGTTTTGTTTTCAAAGTTTTTATTCTATTTTCGTAATAAAACACCATGGCCCCAGGGAAAAAAATTTTTTTCCTAGTGTGGCAGTTAATGTGTTACATTCTCAAGATATATTAGAGCTTGTGGGTCAGAATGAAATAATCAGATACATATTTTTAATGGCACATCCTGGAAACCTTCCGGGTAAGGGCTGGAGGGGGAGCGGTCGGGAGGAGGCTGTGGCAATCTGGGAGCAGGTGAGAAATGGGGGACATGGAGAGACACCCCTTAGTGCTTAGGGGTTGGGGGAGGCCACCGTGGGAGTGGCGGGAGGATGCTGGAGCATCACCCGAGGGCTGAACCCAGGAGCAGGGAAGGAAGGAAATCCCATACGCCGGGAGTCCTTAGAAGAGGAAAGTTTGGACACAGACACACAGGGAGAATGCCGTTTGGCGTCAGAGGCAATAATCAGGGTGACTGCTGCTACAAGCCACCAAGGATTGTGACAACCACCAGAAGCCAGGAGAGTGTCATTCCAGAACGATTCTCCCAAAAAGCTCCAAAAAGGAACCAGTCCTGCCCACATCTTGATTTCGGACTTGTGGCCTCCTGAACTGTGAGACAATTTCTGTTGTTTTAAGCCATCCGGAGTGTGGCACTTTGGTAGGGCAGGGCTAGGAAACCGATGCTTTCCCCTTTGCACTTCTGGAGTGTTGCTCTGGGAGCCCTCACCTCTCCTAGGTCCTTCAGTCTGTCCTGCAGGGCTGTGCACACCCGCCAGCCCCGGGAGGAGCTGAGGAGGGCTGCAAGCCTGTCGTGTGCGTGTGCCCCGCCTCTGGCTTTACTTCGCACAGTTAAGAAGCACAGAAAAGTGTGATGAAGTCGCGGAAAACGTGCAAGTGGGGAAGTCATACAGAGCCTCACTGAGGAAAGGAAAGAAACGCGACTGGCTTGAAACCTGGGAATTTCCAAGGTGCTAACAAACGCATAGTCGCAGTGTGCTAAGGTCGGCCACTGGGGACCGGTGAGAACAGACTCGGCAGTGCACTCTGGCAGCCCTGCTTCCGGAGCACGTTCACCTCCAGATGCTGGCGCAGCTGTTAGACTTCGGGGGTTTTCTGCTGGCTTTAGAGACAATAAAGTTCATGAGCAGCAGGTCCCCGATAAACCAGATGTCATCCGGCGGCACCAGGGGGCAGCTGGCACCAGGAGTGGGAGCAGAGGAAGCTTCTTTAGTGAGGTGTCAGAGAAGCGGGTGCTTTGTGGGCTCCATGCAGAGGGTGCAGGTGATGCCCAGCTCACCCCGGGTGCCATCCAGCTCCCATCAGGGTGACTGTGGCAGCCCAGAGTTGCAGAGGAAGACTGGGCTGGCCCTGTCAGCTTGCGGACACTCCCCCTGGAGCACCACGTGCAGCGATCTCGTGGGGTGCAGACAGGAGAAGATGGCAGTTAGAACAGAGCAGAATGGCTCAAACCTTTGGGGTCCTGGAGCCAACAGTTGCGAGTGGGAAAAGCACCCCTTTTTCGGGTTGCACTGAAGGACCACACGCCTTTACAGAGAAGGATGACCTGGAAGAGACTCCAGGAACAAGAACAAGGGCAGAGGGGCCGTGCCCAGTGCAGGGCCTGGATGGAATCTCTGCTCCCTCCCTTCAAAAAGGTGGGTGGCCAGATGTGGCAGGGCCACTGTCCTAGTAAGTTTTGTCGGTAACTTACAAGAAAAGAAACTAATTTCTCACAATTCTGGAGCCTGGAAGTCCAATGTCAAGGTGCTGGCATCTGGCAAGGGCCTTCTTGCTGTGTCGTGCCGTGGTGCAAGACGAGAGCGGAGAGAGGATGAGACATGGAGGGCACTGCCCTCATCTTTTCATAGCAGAACCACTCCTGAGATATGACGAACCCACTTCCGCTATAACAGTGTTAACCCACTTAGGAGAGTGGAGCCCTGATGATCTCATCTCCTCTCCTTAGGCCCCACCTCTCAACAAGATTGTCTTGCGGAGTAAGTTTCCAACACATGAACTTTGGGAGACACATTCAAACCATAGCATTGTGCCCCTGACCCCCCAAAATTCAGGTCCTTCTCACACATAAAATACATTCCTTCCATCCCAATAGCCCCAAAGTCTTAACTCATTCTAGAATCAACTCAAAAGTCCAAAATTCAGAGTATTATCTAATCAAGATATGGGTGAGATTCAAGGCATGATTTGTCCAGAGGCAAATTCCCTCCAGCTATGAGCCTCTGAAATCAGATAAGTTACTGCTTCCAAAACATAATGGTGGGATAAGCTAGGATAGGTGTTTACATCCCCAAAGGGAGAAATCAGCAAGAAGAAAGGGGTAACTGATCCCAGGTAAGGCTAAAACCCAACAGGGTGAATATCAAATCTCAAGGCAGGAGAATAATCTTCTCTGACTCCATGTCCTGCTGCCTGGACACACTGGGTCAGCGATCGGGCCCCCAAGGCCTTGAGCCGGTCCCCCCTGTGGCTTGATGGGCCCAGCCCATGCAGCAGCTCTCCTGGGCTGGGTCTTGTGCCTGCAGCTCTCCCAGGCTGAAGTTGTGCACTGGTAGCCCTGCACTTCTGTGTTTCTGGGGTGGCTCTGAACCCACAGTCTGCTGGGGATGGCCCCAGTAGGGAGTCTCAGCAGAGTCCCCTCCCTGAGGCAATTCTTGGCCTGGGCCCCCAGGCTCCCAGTGGCATCCTCTGAAATTGAAATAGAGGCTGCCGTGGCCCCACAGCTCTTGCTCTTGTGCACCTGCAGGTTAGCACCACGTGGATGTGCCAACGTTATGCTTGTGCACCCTGGAGTGGGGGCCTGGGCCCCACCTGCATCAGCTTGCACCAGTGCTGGGCTGGCCAAGGAGAGCCCTCGGAATGCAGGACACAGACACTTGAGCAGGTGCAGAGCAGGGAATGCTGAGGTCCAGAGGGCACCTCTCTGAACACCTTGCTCTCAACGTCCCAGCTTGTCTTGGAGTTCTCTGAAATGCCTCTGGGCTTGCTCGCCCATCCTTGTGATGACGAGCACCTGGCTTCCTTCTTGCCACAACACTCTCTTCAACAAACAGTGGCTTGGCCACACCTTCAGCATTTGCTCCCAAACACACTCTTTTATTCCTTACAGGAGCAGGCTGAGGGTCTTCCAGATATTTCCATTCTGCTTCCAATTATTACTTCTATTTTAAATCATTTCTCAGCTCTTGAATTTGCTATAGGCGGTTAAAGGAAGCCGTGCAGCACCCTGAAGGCTCTGCTGCGTAGGTTCTTCCACAGATATCCTCGTTCATTGCTCTTAGGTTCTGCCTTCTGTAAAGCCCTAGGACATGGGCACAATTCAGCCAAGTTTTTTGCCACTTTATAACAAGTATGGACTTTCCCTTGGTTTTCAATACCTTACTTCCATCTGGTATCTCATCAGAATAGTCTTTATCACCCATGTGTCCTCCTGCATTCTGGTCCTGACACTGATGTCATCTCTAAGAAGTTTCAGACTTTCTTCACACCTCCCTCCTCTTCTGAGACCCCACTAGAACCACCCTTAGTGCTGCCTTCTCAGCAACGCGGGGTTTTCCAGCATTCGTTTTGAAACTGTTCCAGCCTTTACCCATTACTCACTCCCAAAGATACTTCCACATGTTTAAGTATTTTTTTTTTATAGCAATAGCTCCTCTTCTTGGTATCAGTCTTCTGTCTTAGCCCATTTTGTGCTGTTATAACAGAATTTCAGAAACTGGGTAACTCGTAGAGAAAAAAGATGATTTCTTGCAACTCTGGAGCCTGGGAAGTCCAACATCAAGGTACCAGCATCTCGATGGCCTTCTTGTGCATCATCCCGTGGTGAAAGGTGAGAAAGTGAGAGAGGGCGAGAAAGAGAAAGAGAGAGAGAGAGAGAGAGAGAGAGAGAGAGAGAGAGAGAGACTGTTACCTGACCACGTAATGGGCCCATACCCATGGTAGTGGCATTTGTCCCTTCATGAGGGCAGAGCCCTCATGGCCTAATCGGCTCTCACCCCAACCTCCAAACCCTGTTGCATTGGGGATTAAGTTTCCAATATATGCTTTTGGGGGGACACATTCAAGCCACAGCAACCACCAACTCTAACAGAAGAGCATCATGGGCAGGAGCACGGTGGAGAGATGCTGTCCAGGTGTGAGGAGCAGAGAGAGGGAAAGGGAGGGTATAGGGCATGAGGGCTGGAAGAGTTCTGGGCAGCCAAGAGCAAAGGCAATGATGGGCCAGTGTGAGCCGGGAAAGTCTAAGGCACGAGCAGACATGCCAACGTGTGGGCCCGGGGAGAAGGCAGCCAGCTCAGGGACACGGCTGTGGGCGGGCGGCGTGGGTGTGCGTGTGCTCTCATAGCGTCTGGATGTCCCAACCGAATTTGCCAATCAGACCCAGAGAAAGCCAGTAGCAATGGCAGAGGAGCAGCAGCGAGATGGAGAAGCTTGCTTCCTTCACGGTCAGGGAGAAAAAAGGGAGGAGGTCCTAGCTTGGTCTGGAGGGTGAATAAGGGTGCAATTAGAATTAGCATTGAAGAGGGATGGGGCTACGAGCTGGCCCAGGGACTGGGCTACGTGCCTGCCAGCCAGCCCTTCAGCCTCGCGCCTGGAGACGTCTAGGAAAGTAGTTTTGTGGCCTAAAGTACTAGTTGGATGTTTTAATTTAGGGTCTTTAACATGGAGAGCACCCCTCCAATGATCAGAAGAGACACAAGATGGAAACATTTTGTTACTTAGAGGTCCTGGAGCATACATGGTGCACTCAGAGGCCACACACAAATGGAAGGTCCGGGGCACATTGCGGGGGAGAGAGAGAGAGACAGAGACAGAGTCAGAGAGAGATATCCATGGGCCGAGGGCCAGTGCCTTTACTGGGTCTGGGGCATTGGGGGCTTAAAGCAAGCAGACGCCAGTTCCAGGAGGTCACGCTGTGATTGCGAGGTGGTCACAGGCACGTGGAGCATGCCGCGTGGGCTGCAGGAGTCAGTGAGGCCGGTCGGCTGGGCCGTGTCCCCACAGGGCAGCGCTCGCCAGGAGGCGGCTGCATGAGGCGATGTCCAGACCGACCACACTGAGGAGCCGGGGCGGGGGCAGTGTGCAGCATTGGCAACCCTGTCGAGTGACTGAGCCCTGCTTCTGGTTCGGGAAAGCCCGACTCACATTTCAAGTGGATGCCAAGGCACCGCAAAATTATACGCAGGCGTCACTTAAGAGTTGCCTGAAGCATTGAGAAACCCTTGCCCCAGGCTGTGATCTGGAGGAGAAATCCTCCGTCCTTCAGAAAGGCTGGGGAGCTTTCTGCGCTGGGTGCCCGCACCGGGCAAGCCGCCAGCGCCAGCGGGTGCCACAGGGTCGCTTAGCGGCCACGTGCTCCAGATGGGGCAGCCTCGGCCCACGCCACCCAGTCTGCATCAAAACCTACCGGGGCAAAGAGGAAACTCGCGTCTCCAGGAGCTGTGATCAGTTTTTGTATGTGCGCGAGCATGCTAGCACCGCTTTGTCAGTTTGGTGAAGCCTACAGATCCCTCGACACTGCTTTTAATTGGATGAACTGCAATACTAGATTAAAATATGTACTGTAATATAGTTGTTAATATAAAATCATGATAATGTCATATACATCCCTCTTTATTGATCCACTATTTAAACCAGATATAGCAGGTTTAATAACTACCATACTTTTGAAGTAGTGGTAAGTTTAAGTGATCCTTTGATACAAATGCAACAACTCCATGTGAAAATGCTGTGTTATTTACTGACTGCACGTATTCTTAAAGAAGATGCTGAGTGTAGAGAAAATAAAGACAAAATGTTTTCCTACTTAAGTTCACAGATCCTGAATTCTATGCAAGGATCCTTGGGGGATGCTGAACCCAGGTTAAGAACCTCTATTTTTGTACAAAGCAGGGGACACTTTGGGGTTTGTGGGTTTCGACAGCAGCTGACATTAATTATCCTAACACGCTTGTTGATCTGATTTGATCTGAAAAGGAGCACCTGTGCCTACGCGAGGAGCTCGGTCTTCATGCACTCTCACCGTGATAGGCTGAATAGCAGCCCCCAAAGATGTCCACGTCCCGATCCTCAGGACTGGGGATCTGTTCCCTTTCACGGCAACAGGGACTTTGCAATGTGATTAAATCGGGGATTTTGAGATGGAGACATTATTATTCCGGATTATCTGGGTGCGCCCAAAGTTATAAAGGGAGACAGCTGGGTCAAAGACCCAGTAACAGGAGACGTGACGACAGAATCAAGAGACTGGAGTGACTCGAGGAAGGGGCCATGAGCTCAGGAGCTTCTAGAAGGTGGCAAGAAGACAGATTCTCCTCTGAAGCCTCCAGAAGGAACACGGCCCTGCTGCCACATTGGTGGTAGGCTTCTGTCCTCCAGAACTGTAAATTGGTAAATACGTGTTGTTTGAAGCCACTAAATTTGTGCTGATTGTTACAACAGCGTGCTAACGCACTTACGTAAGATGCGCCGTCTGCTGTAAACCTTTTTCCCTGAGGGGCCGACATGCAGCAAAGCGCACAGATCTTCCCGTACAGCCCCCAACTTCTCACACGTCATGCTCCCTGTCATCACCACTCTGACCGCAACATGGAACATTCTAGCACCCAGAAGTCTCCCCTGTGAGGTCCCTCCTGGTCAGTGCCCCCAGGGCGACCACTCTTCTGACTTTCATCACCACAGATCAGTTTCTGCTTTGCCTGGTTTCAAGGTTCCTACAAGTGGAGCTGCGCACTACGCAGGCGTCCTGTCTGTGAGATTCATTCCTGTTCCACGTGCATTATTCCACATTGTATCAATTTGGGAGAAAACTCTTATAACCACACCAAAAAAAAAAAAAAAAAAAAAGAGGAATAAAGACCAGTCCTGTGTTTCCCCAGTTGCGTGGCTTCCCTTCCTGACGCTCTCCAGTGTTCATCCCTGTCCTCAATCAGGAGAGCAGAGCCTTGCTCAGCAGCCTGGGCAGACAGGAATGATCTGGATTCGGGTTTTTCTCCTTCAGGGTCCTCAAGTCCGGGTGCTGTGGGCTGCACCTGGTTTGCCTCCCCACACGGTCTCTTGAGCTTTCCCTGGCAAAGGCTCCCTGCAGCAGCAGCAGCAGCTGGGGCTCCTTCCCTTCGCCTCTTGACTTCGCTCCCAGTAATTGAACCCTCCCCAGAGCCACCCTGCTCTCTGCTCCTCCCCAGCAAGGCCTCCGCTGCTGGCTTCTCCCTTGGCCCCTATAGCTCTGCTTCATCCACTTCCGCCCTGACTCCTCCTCCCCCTAGAGCGTGCCCATGCCCCGATTTTGGCAACATTTCCCGAAGGCTGCACCATCCCTCCCCCTGTGGCCTCCAAGGCCTGGGCTGGAGAGTCTGCAGCTGCTGACACATGCGGGTCCTGGCACTGGGCGGGGAGGCCCATGAAAGCCTCTCAGAGAGGAAACCCTCTCCGGCTCTGCTGGCCCCCAGCACCCATGGAGTCTGTTGCTCCCCCAAACCATCCCCTCAGCTTTGGGGAGAGAGCTCCTGTCTTGCTGGGCCCTTTGTCCCCACCCCACTGCTGGGTGGGGACAAAGGGCGCGGCTCAGGGAGGCTGGCCAGGCTCTCCAGGTTCCCACACAGGCAGGGCAGGGAGATCGTTCTGGCCTCCTGCAGACCCCCCTCTGGCCTGCAGCTGGTACACTACCCAGGGGCCGCTCATGGCTTTTGTTTTTAAGCTTCAGATATATTTATTCCTAATAAAACTGACTGGAGGATGTGGCCTCAGATCTGCAACCCAGGGGACCCTCGAATATTTCCACTCCCTCCTTTAATTGGATTTGTGACCCCAAAGTCAAACCTGCCCCTCCCCCGTTCTTAAATCTTAGGGTGCAGTCAGTGTTTACACAAGTACCTACACAACGGGGGACCCCAGAGCGCCAGCTGGGGCAGCACTTATAGGGCACACTGAGGGACGCTGGGAGCAGGATGCAGGGACGGCAGCAGTTCTGCCCGGTGGAAACCCTCTCTCTATTCTACAAAGTCAGCGCACACAGAGACCACAAACAAACCCCACTGTGGGAATTCTGTTTTGAAAGCTGTTCCCTGCCCCAGGCCAACAGGAAGAAGGACAGAGGGGCCTGGGCCTCCGTTCTGCTGCCTCCAGGACATTCAGGTGCGCAACCTCGGCCTCCTTCAAGCTCTTAAATAATAAACATTTGTTATCCTTGCCCTCACTCCTTAAATTTTTTTAAAAAGGAAAAGAAGCTAACAAAGAGGAGAGGTATGCACATAAAGGCCTGCCCGCCCGGCTGGAGAGGCAGGGAAGGGAGGGCCGCCTGCCGCCTGCTTTATAGGCATCACACCAGACAGCGGATTTCAACCGAGGGCGATAAATAGCAGCTGGTGTTTCCACTCCAGATTTACCAGGGCGGAACCAGCGGCCACCCAGTCCTCCCCGGCCGGCTTCGGGCCTGTGTTACCCAAGCCTCGTGACTTCTAGAACTTGGATTTCTGCATCTTCGCTTCCCTCAGTTCCTGCTGCTCCCCCGCCCCCGCAGGCCACCCCGGCCACCCCGCTGCAAGGGCACCGACGACGCCGAGGCTGCTGGGTCACAAACTTCCTTCCTCAGCGGCCCGCAGATGTTCTCCCCGCGTTCGCTGTGATAGCCCGTTTTAAAAACGGTTCACATCCACCGACTGCTCAGATAATAATATTC
>CAUYSK010078218.1:0-26074 GCA_963575035.1 Avahi laniger | reverse complement strand
GATCAAGCCTCAGCGTTTATTGTCGGGTGCTTGCTTATATGCCCTGGGAAGGGGGAAGGGTAAGTTTAGGGGCCGTGGCATTCGCTGATTGGTGGTAGACGGGTGACGTGAGGGAGCAGGGGCCGTTGGTCTTGGCGTGCGTGGGAAAGGAAGCGCGGGACTTTCAAATCGAGCGCGGGAATTTCCAGGGGAGGAGGAAGAAGGAGGAAGTGAAGGCTGGCATAAATGGCTGCCGTAAGCTGCCGCTTCACGGCCATGTTGGCTCCCAACAAGTATGATCATCTCTAGACACAAATCTCATTATGTCATTCTGCCATTCAGAAGAGTTGAGAATGTCCACCTCTTTCTCAACATCGTGTAGCAGGACACACCAAGCTTTTTTCTTTCAATTCTGCACCAGCTTCAAGCTCTCCTGCTCCACTCTGCAATTTAGTAGCTAGCTCCATCACATGGCTTTCTAAATATGCAATGCAGTATGCACGTTATTTCAGTTATCTGTGGCAACACAGCTGACTACCCCAAACTTCAGTGGCCAACAGCAATCATTTCTATTTTGCTGATAATTTTGTGGATCAGGAATGCAGGAATGGCTCCACTGGGTGATCTTTTCTGATCAGTATTGCATCAGCTGGGATGGAAGGATGTTCCTCCAAATGGTTTCTTTACTCACTTGTCTGACACCTCCTTGACCTTTCTCTCTTCTCATTTGGCTTCTCATTCTCCAGGGTTTCTCCATTTGGCTTAGCTTCTTAAAGCATGAATATATAAAGGAAGTTTCACTTTTTTACATGGGGGCTGGATTCCTGGAGGTAGGCAGTAGAAACTGCCTGGGTAGTTAGGAGCCATGACAGAAACAGGCACAGCAACACTTCTGACATAGTCTATTAGTGAACTGGTCTCAGAGCCCCTCAGATGTAAGAGAGTGGAGAAATAGACTTCACTTCTTGAAAAATGTCAAGGTCACGTGGGAGAAGAACACACAGGTTGGGACATACTGTTGTGCCTATCTTTGGAAAATAAAATCTACATGAATGCTATTACCTTCTGAAATGCCAATCCCTCTGTCTACCCTACTCAACTGCTTGGCTTTCTAGGTGAAATTTAGGAATAATTGCTCAGCTTTGCATTCTCTAAGCAAAACCACTCTCCATAATAACCCTATAGTACTTGGTTCAAGCTCTTTTCTCTTCAAATGGAACTTCATTGTCTATCTACTGACATTTATCTCTCCTGCCAGAATATAAGGATGGGGTCATGTCATATTTATTTTAGAACCCCTTTCGTATAACACAGAGCCTGGTACATAGAAGATGTTAAATACATGTTCTGCTGTTCATGAGACTAACCAAAGGGATAAATCAATGGTTCTATTCATGTATGTATTATCTATGCCTTGTGTACTTCCTGGAACAAGTTCAGTACCTGTGGTTACCAGCTTCCAAGATGGCCCCCAACCAGAATTGCTCTGTGTGACCAATAGAATATGGCAGAAGTGATGATATTATGATTCTGAGAATAGGCTGTAAAAGACACTGTATTTTCCACCTCTTTCTGTCTCTCTCATAATTCACTCTGGTAGAAACCAGCTGCAGTGTTGGGAGCAGGTCTGTGGAGAGGCACACATGGTGAGAAACTGAGGCCTCCTGCCAACTGCCACATGAGTGAGCTTGCAACCAGCTCCTCCCACCAGAATCAAGCCTTCAGGTGATGCACCCCCGGCAATAGTTTAAATGAAACCTCACCAGATGTCCGGAGCCAGAGCCACCCAGCTAAGCTGCTCCCAGATCCTTGAGCCTCAGAAACTACTTGAGATAATAAATATTTGTTGCTTTAAGTGGCTAAGTTTTGTGATAATTTTTTATGCAGCAAGAGATAACCCATTTATTTACTAATAAATACTTAAGAATGTCATTCAAAGTAGCAAGAAAGAAGCAGTTTGTTTCCTCTTCTTGGATTTTTTAGCCAAAATATTTTGTTGTTATTAGGATAGATACTTGGGTGGTAATTCCTATTTGAAGCTAAACACCTGGGCTTTTTCTCCAACACAAAGAACCTCTCAGTTACTACCAAGAGAAAGTAATGAGCTCACTTTTTGGAGTAAGAATTTGTGCTAATTAGCAGCATGACGAAGTATAGCATGTCAAGCAATAAACTATTTGTACTTAATTTTCCAACATATTTTCTTATGGAAGGAATATGATGCCAAAGAAATAAACATTAAACTACTATATACCATCAGAACTTGCAAAGTAGCCTACTTTGCTTTATATTTCAACTCCTCGTTGCTAAATTGATAACATTTTTGATTATTTTGTTTGAAAGTAAGAGCCTTCATTTTGTCTCAACAAAATTGGAACATCGAAAGAAAAAAAATAAATGTATAATACTACGTAGAGAAAATCTTGTTTGTATGTACTTCAAAGAAATTCAGAAGGGGATTTTAAAAATGCAGGATCACTGATTCCATAATTTTTTTATGCTTGCATGAAATATTTTCATTTAAAATAATTGAGAAAATTTTATAAAGTATAGACATAACAAATACTGCATGCGCAGATTTAGTAATTCTTTATCTTACAGTAATCTGTTCAGCCATATTCAGCTACTCACCAAACATTTATAGAGCGTCAAATATTAACTGGTCAACAGTTAGAATCTTGGAGGGCAAGAGATTCGAAGTATGGACTTCCAGCACAAAGATGGCTGTTTGATCAAACTTCCCCCTCTTCTGGAAATCATCTGAAAGACACTAAAAAACAAAAGAGAAAGAAAACAAACAAATAAAAACTTGACACACTGTTTCAGTGAGACTAGGAGGTAAATACATAATTCCTGGACCTCAAAATACTGCCAAGGCTTGTGAAAAGTAGCTGATGTTGAGCACAGCAGAAGCCATATCGGAGTTGCAGAGTAAAGCAGGAAGAAATCTCAGTGGCAAGCGACCTCGGTGTTGGTTGATCTCAAAAAGTAGCAACACAAACAGACTTCCTAAAGGAAGGGCAAAACTCTGACATGCAAAACCTAAATCTCTTATTTGCAATATTATGTTCAGGGATTGGGTGAACTGGGCTGATGAGAAAACCTTCATGGACCTGATTCAGTTCAAAGAAGCCAAGGAAGCAGGGTGACTCAGAGAATTATATCAAGGAATAGTTAACAGTTGATACTAATAGAATAAATTCTGTGATATACTCCAGTGACATGAGTGGTCCTCTCAGTAAAATGAAGTAGTCCTTTGGCAAACATGGTGAAAGATCAAGTCACTCATAAGAAGAAACAAAAATCAAGCTGAGCTCAGATTTATCCTGACATTCATTGACAGAAAACAGTGGAGCAACATTCACAAGATTCCTAGGGAAAGAAAGTGAAAGACAAATATTTTATCTTCAGATAAGTTTTTGTCATGTATACAGGCCACAGACAATTTTGAACATAGGAAGTCTCAGAAAATATTTACCCATGAGCCCTTCTTGATGAAACTAACAGAAAACAAACTTCAATGAACCAAGACATGACTGGGGAGATAAGAGCAAAAGAATTCAAGATGGCCAATATATTCAATCTGGTTTAAGGTGGAAAAGCCTAAGGAGAGGTACACATGAGAGTGAAAGAACAGAATGCACACGTCCTATGCCCAGCGATACAGAAATGATCTAACAACACAAACTGGAAAGGGAAGGAAAGTGGGAAGTAAAGTTCACTGATTGCTTCTAGCTGGGCTAGAAATCATTACTTAAATGATTTCTTTTAAAATTTATGTAATAAAATTGTATAACAAGTAAATTATTTATTATATGCTGATAGAGCACATAATAGAAAACTAAGTATACTTAGGTGTATACTTTGGTGTACAAAGATAATATTGAATAAAATCTGTTGATGGTATAGAAAATATTTATTATAGCTCATAGTAAGAAACTAAGAGTTACTATCAAAAGAAATAAGAATATTAGTAAAATTATTGAATTCATCTACATTCCATAATATACTACACAGAAATTAAGCAAAAGCATAGAATATCTAAGTAACCTAATTTAAAAAGTAGACCTGATTGATACTTATCAAACTTCGTATACTAAGAGAAAATATACCTTGCTGACAGATCGTACATAAAATTTGGCTGTATATTAATTAAGTCACCAAGTAAACTACAACAAATTATAAATAATAACTATGCAGACATTATGTTATTACAATTCAATAAAACTATTAAATATAATTGGGAACAAATACTCTGCCAACTTGGACATTTATAAATTATTTTTAAATAAATTCTTAGTACAAAGAGAACATACAGTGTGTAATCTCAGTTTATCCAGAAAATTATAAAAATGAAAACAGCATGTGGGATACAGCTATAATTAGAGCCCAGAGAAAACTCATCTGCTTTGCTATTCTTATCATAAAACACTAAGGCTTAACATCTGATGCAAGAAATTAGAAAAAGACAACAAAATGGAACTTAAGAAGAACAGAAAAGACAATACAGATGAAATAAGAAATTAAAATATTAGAAATCAGTCTTTAAAAGAAGTAAACCTACTCATCTGCAAGCTGATTTTAATAGATTATTCACTAAATAATCAAGACAAAAGAAAAGTAAATGTAAGTACATAAAATAAAAATAATATGGGGGAAGTAACAGTAGCAAAAGAAATGAATCATAAGAATGGTACTGTTCAACTTTATGCAAATAGATATGAAAATCTTGATGAAATGGAAAATTTTTAATGAAATTACTAAAGCTTACTCCAGAAGGGCTATAAAATATAAGGCCAATTTCTATAGAAGAAATAGATAAAAGTTGTCAAAGAACTACCCTGGGGGAAAAAGTCACCAGGAGAATTATACTAGCTTTTAAAAAATAGATAATATAACATTACTTGAACTATTCTACAGCATAAAGAAGAAAATTTTCCAAATACTTCATATGGAATAAGCATTTCAGGTGGCTGGGCGTGGTAGCTCACACCTGTAATCCTAGCACTTTGGGAGGCTGAGGCAGGAGGATCGCTTGAGTCCAGGAGTTCGAGAAATAAACATTTCATTTTTACTAAAGCCTGATAAAGGTTACAGATACATACAAGGAAATCTACAGACCCTCTCTTCCTTATGAATAATGTATCATATCATAAAATATTGTTTTATAGAATATCATAAAATATGTGATATTAACATATATTATTAACAAATATCAACAGATTTTCATATAGTATTTAAAAACAATACTTGATCAAGTAAAGATTATTCCAGGAATGCAACAAGAATATAACAGGTAAAATTAAGAGTTCCCATCTGGTCTACAATTCTTTACTAAAACTTTCACATGTGGTCATTGGCTAACTTTGATTCAATCATGACAATGACCCAAGTGTTGTTCTAAGCACTTCACATCTACTAACTCATTTTATTCTCAAAGCCCTTCATTTCCTCATTTTATAAATGTGAAATGAAAGGCACAGAAAGGTTAAGTTACTTGCCTAAAGTCATCAGCTAGTAATTCCTGGAGTTGGAATTTGATCCCAAGTCATGTGGCCCTGGAGGTCATAATCTTACTAAGTTTTTCACTTCTCTATGACCTGAACAAATGAAAGATATTTTTCTAAATTCCTAATGCTCATGTTACATACAACACAACCAAAATCAGAAATTAGTTATCACATCACTGCATAGTGGAGGCTGGTTGTTTCTGAGGCATCTCAGAGGCCATCTGTGGTCCCATTGGTGATAATTGTGCAAAGCTCTTGACACATGCATAGCCATAGCAAGTCCTCAGTCAGTTTTAGCTGCATCATAATTGTCATGGAAGGATAGAGTGGATGGTAGGTGCCTGCTGTAGTTGTGTACCCTTCTGTGAGTAATGCATGGTATCATGAGTTCATGAAAAGTGACCTCAGATTCCCTAAGAAACAGTCAGAAAGATGTCTTTTATTTTGGGCCAAAGATCTTTATTTCCCCATATTGAGTCTGATTCTTTTCTTCATTCCTCAAAAGAATTCACTTGGAGTGTTTAGAAAAATTAATAATTCTGCTAAATAGATGATAACTCCCTAAGAACTCAAGCAAATCAGCAAGAAAAACTCAACCCCATTAAAAAGTGGGCAAAAGACATGAACAGAAGCTTCTCAAAAGAAGATAGACAAATGGCCAATAAACATATGAAAAAATGTTCAACATCACTGATCATCAGGGAAATGCAAACCAAAATCACAATGAGATATCACCTTACCCCAGTCAGAATGGCTTTTATTAAAAAGTCCAAAAACAATAGGTGCTGGAGTGAATACAGAGGGAAAGTAATGCTTGTACACTGTCGATGGGACTCTAAATTTTATAAGTTCA
Organism: Avahi laniger; assembly: GCA_963575035.1. NCBI lineage: Eukaryota > Metazoa > Chordata > Mammalia > Primates > Indriidae > Avahi > Avahi laniger. The sequence continues at coordinate 19,732 of CAUYSK010078218.1, read as the reverse complement.
GATAAACATGTATTTTTTTTATTCATGATAAACATGTGCAGTTTGAAAAAGTCAAAGGCTCAGAATTATTAGGGAGGCAAAAAACAACCAACCAACAACAGAGAGCAAGAGTGAGCTGTGAGCTTCCAAGGCTTTTTCAAGGGAAGGCATTTTGTTCTCCACTGATCACCCTCCAGTGACTCATAAAGTCTAATTCCAAATCTCCTCATTTTTCTACAGGTGAATGTTAGCACGGGGAGTGATAGAACAAGATTCCCAAAGGAGAAGTGGTTAATCCTTTGCTTTCATGCAGCTGCTTGGGCTCTTGACATTAATACCAGGAGGTGTCAATTGCACCCTGTCATTTGTATTCATGTCAGCTTTATCATGTTATTTAGTGCTAATAGATTAGAATTCCAGAGCATTTCTCATTGGCAGTATTCCTGGGAAGTAGGAAAGACAGACAAGCATCTTCCTATGCATGAAAAGAAGCTAATTCATGTTTCTGCCTCCTGCTTCCTAGTGAAGAATAAGCTCTGTTAAGTGTGTCTCTGATGTACACGGCACTGTGTGATTCCTTAGTAAATAGCAATTAGTGGTGACGATGGATGCTAATACCATATTAAAATAAACTCAGAAGGCCAGCCCAACACGTGGGAGGGTGGAAACTCCTTCTCAGTATGAGACAGAATGATCAGCATAGCTTAAATAATCACACAGGTTCCAAAGTCATATTCATGCAGAAAAATAAAGAGCAAGTACCAAATATTCATTATAAATATTCTAAATAAAAGTATCAATGGGGGAAGATATACATTTTTGCATTTTGCTTAATAACAAAAGTTAAAAAGTCAAAGGAATCTCGTCTTTGTTAACCTAATCTATTCACTAGAAACCATTGTCCTTCAAACAGTTGGAGCAGGCAGTATAAGAAAGTGGTTAAACAGTGTCCTTGGAAGTCAGACTGGCATGGCTTTACCCCTGACAAACTGTGAAAGCTTAGTTTGTTGCTCCCTGACCTACAACAAGGATTAAATGAGACAAAAAGGGAGACTGAATAATGCTTGGCTGATATTTAGTGCTCATCATGTTTATGGGTTTTTTAGCTCTATAGTCAGTGTCAACATCTAACCAAAAGGATGGCAGATAGCTCTCATCTTTGTGGCTAATCAGCAAGCTATTTCTTGTTTAAAATGTTTTCAGTATCAACTTTCATAACTTGAGTAAAGTCAGATTAAGAGAAAGAGGAATGAGAATAGCACTAAGTATCACGGTATAGTCACATGAGAACTACGGTGGTTGTAGGGGGCAGTGGCAATGGTGGTGGTGAGCAGCGTGTAGAAGACATACAGTCTGGGGTTGCTTTAGGTATGGGGCCACTTAAAATTTAAAACATATATTCAAACAGCATATTTGTTTTATTTTTCATCGGATAGTTTGGGCTTTCGTGTTAACAAAGAAGGATGTCCCTTCCTTAGGATGTAGAAAATACGTTTGAATCAGAGCCAATTCTACTGCCTTTGGAAAAGGTGGTAAATTCTTCTTTTTAAATAGGCTCATCGATGAGATGAGGGAGACCCACCAAGCCAAAGACAACACAACAGAACAACACCATAGCTGCTCTACTTTGGGAGGAGTGCCAGAGAAGGCTCAACACAATGGACTTCACTATAGCTGAGTTCTGTGGAAGGGCTCAGATCATCCTTCCCAGGGCCACATAAGCAAGTGTGGCTGCTCTTTGCTGACGGTCCTCTGGAACTGTCCCTGGGTGGCATAATCCCACTGCCTCCTTTGTTTTGAGCCTTCATCACCTTCTCTTCACCAGGAGAAGAGATAATGCTATTTTCAGATCTACTCATGAAACACTGGACTTGGTAGAGCAGCCTCCCTGGAGAACCTGATAATTAAGACAGTTGCTTAATTAAATGATGTTGCTTATGTCTGTGTCAAATGCCAAGGACTGTCATTACACTGTGAACTTCAGATGTGGGCCCCAGGCACCTGAGGTCAGCTTTCTAGGTATTTGCTTGCTTCATGGGGATAAGAGTGTTGCTCAGTGTTCCTAACACATTTTAAACACCCTAGGTGAGTTTTTAATTAAAGATGACCTCTTTTTAACTCACAGATCTGCCACTCCCTGGAAGTGTGATTTTATTACCTGTATACAACTAGAAGGACAAACATCAAAATATATGTACAATGATTTCCTCTACTAATGGATTATGCATGATTAGATAAAGCATTCTTTTCTAGAACTTTGTGTGTTATAGGTTTTTTGCTCTGAGTATGCCTTAATTTTCAAATTAGAAAAGATGAAAAATATGAAAAATACCATAAAATCTACAGATAACACTCCTCCTATATCCCCTCACAAAAATAATTTAAGAGTTTGTTAGGGATACGCACATAGGAAAAATGATAGACCACAAGTAGGTTATTTCAGGACAGTCAGCGGTGGGAAGTCAAACCTGCCGAGTGCTGCACGTGGGTGGAGTGTTGGGAAAGGCAGGGTGGAGGCAGAGCGTACTGGTGCATGGCGCTCTCCTCGCTGGCAGTACCAGTCTCATTGGCTGGTTCCTGTTCAGTCACCTTGTTCTGTGTTTTGTACGTCATTCCTAGAGATGAAGCAGAGAAGTTTGAATCAGGAAATGGCTTCCTTTTTTCTTTTATAAGACAATAATGATAAGAGAAAACACTAGGGTTGGGATGAAGGAGAGGTCGATTTAGGGCTTGAGGGATATGGAAAGTTTCACAGATGAAATGCCTAAAGCAGCAAGAAGGAGGAGAGAGCAATGAGGAGACAATTATTTAAGAGGAGAAGAATTGTGCAAAGGCACAGGGGCAGGCAGCATGCTTGGAGGGCGATCGCTAGAATCTTTTTTTTAAGGTGGTATTTAGATATAAGGTTGTAGAGACACACTGGCCGCAAATTGTTTCATGGTCTTGAATGCCAGGGAGTTTGAAGAAGTCCATTAAATTTGTAACTATTAATATGAAGTGGATAGGTACTACTACTAGTTTAGGAGCAGTAAATCTGGCAGTGGTGTAAAGCCTGGACATGGAACACAGTGAAGTGGCACATTTTGTTACAGTGCTTTTGTACTAGTTCAGGCATGAGGTGATAAAAGCCTGAAAGAAAACCGTGACATTTAGAAGAGCAGGCACGAATACCAGCAGCAGCATCAAGTGTCTCTCAACAGAAAGGGAAGAAGTGATGAAGAAAACTCCGAGTCCTCAAATCTGAGTGCAGTAGATGACGGATATCCCCCAGATAATCAAAAAGTTGGAGAGTGAGAAAAACCACGAATTTAGTTTTAAATATGTTACCTTTGCATGAACAGTCAGCCTGTCCGTGGAAGGGGGCACGGCTGAGGTTTGGAGTTCGGAAGTCTTGCCCCACCTGCAGATTTGGATTTGAAGAGTTATCTGCAGAGAAGTGATGAGGGAAATCACAGCAGTGACAGGCATTGCAGAGGAAGAGATAATTGATAAAGCAGTGGGAAAGATAAGGGACTCAACTTCCATACTCGTCTGTGTAGGGGAACCAAAACATACTTTTCAGGTTTTCTTGTGATTATTGAAGAAAACAGTGCCCATATGTTTCATACAAGTGCAAGTGCCCTTCCCCACATTATATAGCTAATTTCAAAGGAAAACTCTATGAAAATCTTCTGTCTTTAAAAGAAAGTCTACTTAGTTTCTCACAAATTTTTTTAAATAGAGGTCATCATTCCCTTTCAGCTGCATCAGTCTGAGTATGTGTAATCACTTGGAGGAGAAGGGACAGTTATTGAGGGCATATAATATACTAAATATTTACGTAGGAGCTTTACATACAGTCACTGTCACAACAGCCTGTGAAATATATTAGCCATAGCGGTAGTAGTATAAGTCATAATAGTAATTGCAGTCATAGCAGTGATAGACGTTGCAGTAATCATCATAATAGTAGTTTGTAGTAATAGTAATAGTAGTTGTAGTAACGGTCACAATACTCATGGTAGTAATAGTAACTGCAAATCCTTGACAGATTGAATAATAGTATTACAATTAGGATATTAATAGGACTTACTATATACCTGATAGTTCTCATACATTATCTCTGATCATTACATGAAACTTTAAGTGCTGATATTATAGTGCTCATTTGTTAAATGAGGACATTCAGAATCAATGAGATTAAAGAACTTTCCACCAAGTAGAGAACAGAGAACTCAGACTATGACTGCGTGGGTCTAAAGTTCATCGTTTTTGCAAGAAGAGATTCTGCTACTCCTAAATGAAGGCATGTGGTCCATCAATGATTTGCTGGCTAAGAAACTCAATTTCACCAGTTTACTGTGTGTCTATTAGGCTCAGAACCTGCCAATATGAATCAAATCACAAAAGTCATGAACAAGTTGGAAGAGGCTACAATAACTTACACTGGAGGATGTATCTATTAAAATAACGTGCCTGAATTACTTGCTCCAGGAAACCCTTCTTCTGGAAAATGGGTCAACTCAGGGAATGAAATAAAAAATCAGAGACCTGCTTGTTGCACCAAAAACTAGACAAAAGGGGAATGAACATTCTTAAGAAATATCTCCATAGCTAAGGTTCCTAAATAACTATCTCATGATATTTACTTCTGAATAACTGAGAGTGGTTTCCATAAATCTGAGGCCCTTTTCCCTTGGTCAGGGCCAGTGGAACAGTGCTAAGGACTACTCCATTCTAAAGACTCCCTTGGCAATACTTTATTATGAATCTACCATTGCTTTATTTTATTTTCACTTGAGATTCCCTGCCTTAGGATTCCTGAAAGGCAATCCTATGCTCACTCCTGAAAATTCAGTGACTTCACATGACAGTCGTTGCGATGGTAGCATCAGTCCCTCTCATTCTCTATAAACATGGAATGTCCACTTGGATCAGAAGAGGGCTATGCCCTGAAGTCCCAGGTAATTTAATCCCATAGAGGTTTCTGGAAAGATTGATTGATTGGACTAAGAAATGTATTGCTCTTCCCTCCACCTAATCCCACATTCTTCAAGTAGGTGGAGAGAGGAGCACACACGTACAAGCAATATGTGGAAATGAGTTGCTAGTTGATGGATGAAAAAAAGAATAATTACTTGCATTAAGAATATTTGCCTTTCTGACATGTTAAAACACTCATTAACGCAACTCAGAGAATTCAAACTGCTCTAGAGAAGCTTTCTGATTTAAAAGGGCAAGGGAGTCTCAATTTGTTATGCATTTTAAATTCCAAACAAAATTTCCATCAGCAACCTGAATATTTGAAAGGAATTTTAGGTCACGCATTTGCAGAACAGGATTATTAAGACAAATCTTGCTGTGCTAGCACTGATGAGAGACAGATCCAGGGTTTTGTCAGGCTAGCAAGAAAGGAGTGCACTCTGGGACCTCTGTGGGGGTTGGGAAAGCAGCACTGTTGGCTTTGAGACAGGCAGAAAGGACCACCGCTCTGTAATCTTCCACTTCCTTCAGATGGCTTCAATTTGCAAGACTGCCTCTGGCTCTCGTTATTTTGCATCATAGTCCAAGGAACAAATTCTCCCTCTTCTGCACCCATTCTTCTTTTCTGACTCCTATATTCCAAAGAAATATTAATAAATAAAGCCTGTATTTCAATAACTTCTCATTTAATATATATTAAAAAATAAATGATTTCAGTCCTGCTCCTACCACTATGAATTGCATCCTTGTAGCTTTGCACAAAAATACATCATCCTAGCCTCGATCATATCATCATTAAAATGAGAAAGATATTTTTCATGCCTAATTGTATTTATTGTAAAAATTAATAAATTACTGGAGGAGACGTTTAATCTTATTTCCATAGTACTTTATTTATAGCACATGGAATGACGTTACTGGTTTATACATCTATCCACTCATTAGAAAGAGACCTCTCTCTCCATGTCTGTCCTCTTATTAATCATTTATTTCATGCACTTGTCAACTGGCAACTGTGTGTGTGCTAGGCACTTTTATAGGCACTGGGGTCTTTTTCTGGGCCCTCCTCACTATCATGATACGAGCGCCCCTTGATTGATGCGTTTACCCCCGTTACATTTTGGTGACTTACAAACGTGTATTTTCAACACAATTTCTCTTCTGAATTATAATCCAACTTCTATCTAACCATCTCCTCTTGACTGTCCTTCAGACAACTCAACCTTATCATGCCTGCAGATGTCTAAGATGAACAAGGAGTGGCGTAACTTTCCACCCATTTACAGACGCTGAAACCAACCAAAAAAAACCTTGAGATTTATCTTTCACTTATTTCCAGTTTTTACCCAAACTCTCACAATAAGTCCAACTAATCGCCAAGTGCTGTCAGTTCTACCTCCTAAATATTTCTTGAATCTGTCCTCTTCAGTTTATTATTATGACCACCAGATGGATACAGGCCATCATAATGTGCCCTGGTCATCCTGCAACAGGTTCCTAACTGGTTCCCCTGCTCTGGTCTTTCTCCCATTTTAATCTAACCTCCTTGTAACAGTCTGAGGGGATTTTCTAGTTGAGTCCTGCGTGATGACAGTCGGAAGAGGGGCTGGAGTTGCAGCATGAATGACTTGTGACGAGCACAGTCAGTACCTCCCATGGTCTCTGGCACTTAGCAGGTTCTCAAAGTCTGTTGGTTTATCCAAAGTATAGGAAGGCATTTTGAAAACCACGGGGTTCTGCAAAATTAAATTCAGCATAACATATTTTAGTGTAAAAGTAATGACATTTATTCCAGCTAAGTATTTCCCCTTCCTTCCTGGATTAAATGTGTAAGCTGTTGCCTTGTTTATATATTCTTACCAAAGGGACATCTAAATGTCAGAGGTAAGTGAAATCCCAAGATATGGATGGAAATGTCAACTTACAAATTCACTGAAATTTTTATTCTAATGGAAATTGGATGAATCCTATAAATATAGAGAAGTGCTGAAGTGTTTGGGAAATGGCAATGTGACCAAGAGAAATCGGATTTAGAGCTGATCCTTATGAATTGCTATGGATGTGGGATAACTCCAGCAAAATATGGCTGTGGCTGAACCATTGTGACTGTAGACTGACATTGATTTTCGAACCCTGCAAAGGTGTGGACACTGAAACATCTAATATAGCCCTCTCGAGGGACTTTTCCCTACATTCTAAATTTATTCCCTACACTTGATGATTTATTTGCTTTGTTTACTGCAGGTTCAGGGAAAGTCTTGAGTTGTCAGATGAGAAAAAATTTCTAAAACAATGAATCAAAACCTCAACTGGAATTTATAAAAGCACAGTTTTGTGATGTTTGCTTTTCTGCTTCTAAAATAAAAACATTACCTATTTAAATAATTCATAAAGTAATCATGGATAAAATTTTTTCTTTCAATTGACCTAAGGAGACAGCATATATGCCTTCAAGAGCACAGACCTTTGAGAGCTTGGTATGAAGTTAATGCCCACTAAATATTTTAAGCGTGAACCTAAACAACCCTAGTTGCTCAGACTCATTTCTTTTACTTCTTAAAAGTCATTCCAAATGTGTTCATGAAGGATCACAGATTAAATAGTATGTACAGATATTTCTCAAACTTCCTCAAAAATCCTAAGGAGCTGAAAGAAATCTACATTTGAATTTCATTTCATTTATTTGTTCAGGCAACCTTGGCTAAAGTACTTACCTCTGGGCCTCAATTATGTTGTCTATAAAATGGGGATAGTTATAATGCCTGCATCATATTAAGCATTTAGCAAAATACTAGGCACACATGAATTCTTGGTAAAATTAGCTAATGTTATTTTTATTGTCTATTATTTTCCTTTCTCATGACACTTCTCAGGTTTTGTACTAAAGCTCAGAAACAAAAAGTAGGAGTGTTTAGGAAAAGAAGAAGAGGGGAAGCCAATAGTCTGAAATGTGCACAACTGAGATACGATCAGCTCTTAGTAATCTAGTGCCACTTCCTGATTTCCCTGCAGTTTCTTTTATGTTTACATTTATGATCTTTCCCTTTTTTTGTAGCATGTAAAATTGTTTTTTGTTTTTACCAGAAATTAGTGAAATTCAAAAACCACAAAGGAAAAATATAAAAGTACTGGTAATCCTACCACCTACTGATAACTGTTATTAATATAATGTGCATATTATTATATGTTATATACATTATATAGATAATTAACACTATCTCATGAAAATTTTGGCATTTTGTTATTGTTTGCTTTTTTTTCCCTTAATTTTTAGCTTTTTAGCTTCCATTCCTAAGGAGCACCAATAATTCCTCTTGAGGAAGTACCTTTTTCTGTCGGTGCATAGTCTGACGAAACTATCCCTCAACAATCTTGCTCTTTTCTCATCAGAAGCAAGCCCACAATCCAAACGAGGCCACAGGCTTCTTCTTCCATTGAATTTGACAAAGTGATCAGCAGCTGAGTTTGCCTGTGGCAATGCTCAGATCAGTGTGTTTCTGTTACCTTGCCGTGTCTATAGGTCTAACGGCTGGCCCTCTGTGGCTGTCTTACCTCTTCAGGCTCCCCATTTAAGATTCTAGTATCTTTCTAATAAATTTTCTTTTCTGTAAATTAGCCACAGTTTCTGTTACTGCTACCATAGAACTTCACTGGTAGAGAAACTGATAGCAGAAAATGAATTACTAGCAATAGATATGAAATGAAATCTTTCTTCATATGCTAGAACACATATACTTAGCAGCTTGAGAAACTTTATGGCAAAACACCAAATTAGGCTATTCCTATGGTCATCAAGAAGTTTGCCTACTTTGACCAGCCACTGGGAAACTGGTTAACCACTGCTATCCAAACTCCTTTAGAAGGAGTTCTGTGGTGCCAGAGTGCAGTGGCTGCTCCTGATGGCATTAGGTAACTGAAAGCCAAGAAGCTCACAGTTTAAATTCTTATTTAAAGTGTAGACTGCATTTCAATAACTTTTGAGACATGCTACAAGACTCTTTTAACTTGTGTAGCCCTGGGTTTGAGGCATTCTGAGATTGATCCTATGTGTTACTGAGTTATAACATTAATTGAATTAAAAGCCATGACTAGTCTCATATGTGAAAGTTAAGTCATTGAGAAAGAGTGGAGTGGGATCTCAACAATTAAATTGGGGAAATCTGGGAGTATTCATAGTGTTAGTGGCATCTGACATATTCAGACAGTTCTGAAACACCCCACACATATGCACTCTGAGTCTTCCTTGGTCATGGAAGCAATTCCTCTGACTTTGCCATGGAAATACTTCCTCCCTCACTCCGTCCTTCTTTCCCTCATTTGTGGAAAAGTACCCTTTCGGGGAACCCAAGCTGATAAAGCATCCTTACACACACTTCCATAAGCAAGGAGTTAGTGAAAAAAGAACATGGAAAACCACAGGCTGACTCTCATTTCTGCTTAGAAATAACAAACTTTACTTCTGTTCATACTTCATCGATCCAAGTAAGACACGGCTATACCTGAGTTCAACATGATGTGAGTAAGGAATAATCCTTCCATAAACAGAGGCCTCGAACATTAAATATTTGGTAAAAAATAATAATACAATCCACAGCCCCTTGCACCTGGTTTGCATCTTTTGATCTGGCAAATGCTTCACCCACCACACACCCCACCCCTCAACCCTGCCATTCCTATAATCAAAAAACACCACAAATTTGCTTTCCTCTGTTAGGAACAGTAGTATTCTTCCCTTTCTTGTTTCATAGATGAGTTGCCTCCAGAGACCTATACTATAATATACTCACCATCTCACAGGACATCTTTCTTTTACACTGAATGGGTGAAATCATGCTGATAATATGTAGGAAATTGAAAATAGCAGAGACATTAGGGACCCTGCTGAGACACGTGTTTTCCATTGGAAGCAAAATTTTTTTAAAAAAATCCTGAAAACACTAACGTCTTACCACCTTTGAAATGTCTGAGAGTTCTGAGATTTGCAGCATATTAGAGTGAATATCCCTTGTCAAGTGAAGGATCTGTCGGTTCACTTTGTAGTCTCTATCGCTAAAAGGCACACACCTTGGTTGTTCTCTTTGCATTTTCTTGAAAAGACCAGAGAGTTTGTTGTGTTGCCTAAAGTAATTTGCCAAGTAGCTTGAAAATCTTGCACGTTTGGGGTGGAACCTAAGACAGACAAGTCTCTGCCGCTGATCTTGGGCTCTAGTGCTAGTGATTATAACTAACAGGTCCTTTGGACTGAGTGAGTACAGTGACAGCTGAAATTTCAGTGATGGCTCAGAGTGCTCTGTGACGTCTGTAGTAAGCCCTGTTAGGTGAATCACAGAAGAAACTAGGATCTGGGAGCAAAGCCCTCTCATCGGTGGGTAAGTGACTATTGTGTGTGAGACATCTCTTGTTTTACTTCTGCTCTTCTGGGTTCTAAATTCTTGAGCATGATCCAATCTGTTAGTAAGGAACGTAATGCTATTTGATGCAACCATTTGGAGAATGTCCTTAAACTTCTGTGGACAGTGGTAAAGTTACTGAAGCCTCCATTTTGTGTGGGGAGAATCACAGAGGACTAAGCTCCCTTATTTATTAAGGTTTGTCTTGCTCTACTTAGTAAAGAACTATGACCAACTGAGTGCTGGCTGAGTAGCAGCTGAATGCAGAATGAGCACTAGATGGGACCAGTTGTAGAAATAAAGAATGTAGTCTCTACACAAATTTCCTTTCTTGATTTTTTTATATTGTGATCAATATTTTAATTTATCTCCCCATTCTCTTATATTTCCACTACTATTTTATATTGGCATAATTATGGTGGTTAAAGTTAGTATTATTCTAGTTTCATAATATTTAAATGGAATACCAATAGAGCAAAAAGAAGAATGAATATCAATCCGGACAGCTCAGAATTTTTGCCAGATTTAATAATTTATAAGATATTAGATTGTCTCTAGTTTTATAAGTAGAGTTTATTTTCAAGGATTATCTCTATACAGAAAAAATGTTTGTGTGTACAGATCGATGAAGTTTTACAAGCTGAACAAAAGTGAATAACCCACATCCAAATAAAGAAACATGTTGCTGCCAGCAACCTAGAAGCCCCTTGTGACTTTTAGAAGGGTTGAATTTATTCATGGTTATAAAAGACTAGTTGAATTATATTAGCGGCATTTCTGGAACTGAATGTGTGGGTAAAGGGGATACTGTATTAGTAGTGGATATTTACTGTTTTTTTATCCTCCAAGTATTCATTTCTTCTTCCTATAAGCATTATAATTTACCACTGGAGAATTATCTATTCTTCATTCAATAGTTCTCATTGTATTGTCATCAGTAACCATGGCTTTCTTTGGATAAAGGGAAGGTGTATTTCCTGAGCAAGAACAGTTGGATTCTACCTCCTTCCAATGTTGAATCTTGATTCAAATAACAATGACGGTAAAAATGATTAAGGTCCATTCATTTTTCTCTGGCAACACCATAACCAGACTATTTCAGCTCTGTGCCCACCTCTGTAGTTTCTGCATCCAGTCTTGCTACCACCCCTTGGTTTCTCTGCAATTTTTGAGCTGTCAATATCCTTCTAATCAACTCCATTGTGTTTATTATTGTAGTCAGTATTTAGTTTCTTTTGCAAAAAAAAAAACTTTAAATGTTACACATCATTAGCTATTCTTCTACAATAAGATTAACATGTGATTTTACCTTAAGAATGGACCAGTGTTTTTTTTAACCATTCCCTTATTATTGAGCATCTAAACTACTTCCCTTCCTTCCTTCCTTCCTTCCTATGCAATCCTACTGACAATTTTGTAATATGCGTATCTTTTTGCATAGTCCCAATAGTTTATTCAGGAGAAATTTTTAGCATTAGAAGTGCTGAGTAAATAGGTGTATCTATTTTAAATGTTTTTAATGAACAGTCCCAGATTTTCCTTGAAGAAGAGTTACCAATTTATGCTTCCTCAACACTCTATGACTCTGGACATTTTCCTTCACTTTTGCCCAAACTGGTGTTAGCATATGTTAAGTGTTTTTTTCTAATATCATTATAAAATGATATTAAAAGCCAGTCTTTTTATTTGGGTCAGACTTTTCCATTAATAAGAATTTATAGTTTGATGAAAAGTGAGCACTACTATTAGATAAATCAATATTTTATGCTATAAAGACAATATAATTGACATTTCATAATAAATTGCCTGCTACCCATTCAAGATTACCTTTAATGAATTATTTCCTAAATTAGCATACTAAGTCACCTTGTCCTATCTTCTTTCAACAATGTTTGACTTTATCCACTTAGAGTTATTAGCAGCTAATTAATAGGAGATAATCCTGTTTTCGAGGCAATGATAAAGTCTTTGAAGGGAAGAATTTTTTTTTCCTTGGGTTAAGGGGGATAAATTTTTTTTCCTTGGGTTAAGGGGGATAAATCATTGTGTTTTACAAAGTTGTCCTCACTGACTACATCAAAAACCTCGCTTTTCATATGTTGTGTTAAATATGATAGAAAGCTCTTGTAAGTAACTTTCAACTGACCAACTTCCAGAATGACATTGTTTCATCAGAGTTGCGCTGCCCACAGTACATTGAAAGCTCAGTTCTAATAGGCTACACCCTAACATGCCCACATACACGCCAGGAGATAGCTTTTGTTTTGTGTTTTTCTTCCAAGGTTGTTGAGGTCAGGTATATTTGTTATTTTTATTATACGATTTAAATAAGTATTCAAAGTGATGAAATATGGGTGTGGAGAGAAATTTGTTTTCACGAGACTGAGTTAAATGCGTGGGAAAAAATCTTGATCGAGACAATTCATTTAAAATGTTATTAAATAAGAATGATGGAAGAAAACATTAAAAATCTGAAACAATTTTGCACTCAGTTTTGCATCTGTCCCTAATTTTCAGACATCCTTTATAAAAACTAAAATTGGAGTGCTTATATAATGAGGCATGAATACAACTTATACAAAAATGATGACAGAGATGGCCACTTAGCCAACTCCATCTATAGTGAATACATACATACACACACATATATAACCAAATAGGCTCTAACCCTACATCAAATGGTTTGCAATGAGTTTACATTAATCTATATTATTAATAATTTAGAATAAATTCTCTAGGACATGTAAACCATTTTTATGATTCCTACTTTAATAGAAATTTAAAATTAACCAACCAAACCAGACATTGTCCCATTTTGATTATGTAATAGGTTTTTGTACAGAATGGGTGATAGCAAGGAGAGTAGAATTTAATGATAGCTTATAACTTCTTAGAAATGTTGCTTACATCCGTTAGTCCATGGATGTATGAGACTGTCACAAATATTGCCACAGAAAACCGTCTGCCAACTGTTTTTATACTTTTTTCTAACACAAATACAGGATAACTAAAAATAACATTTGGAGCATTTTTTTCTTTCCTTTATAATAATCTACAGATTTTCTCCTAAATATTTGCAGATTCTTTATCCTTCGCTCTCCCTGTTCCCTCCTATTGTTTTTCACACGAATGAAAAGCAGTTACTGAAGACAAAGTGTACATAAATCTGCTCGATGATTAACAAGAGATGGGAATTTACATTGTTGCAAGGTCATGAAGTCCATTAAAAAATTAATCCCAGAGAGACAAATATATAAAGATAGCAAAGGCCATCTGTCTGAAATGGATGTACTTTTCCACAAAGACAATCTTAGAAGCTCTCCTCCTTTCAGCAAGACTGTACACTAAACGCTTCTAAAGTGCTTGTGCAGATTTAAAGCAATGCTTAACATCTCAACATTTCTCATATGGCTCACTTGAAACACATGTGATAAAGATTTGTTAGAGATATTTTAAAGGAAGATCCACAGATAAGATGATGAACAATGTTTGGGGATCTCTTCATTGAAACATACTGTCTCAGTGGTCCCTTGCTGCTTCTTCACCCTATGTCAATATTACCTTCATTTTTTAAATCAATACTATTCCTTATTGGAAAGTCGGGTTATGACTCCTGAGTCTTAAATGTAACTTTATTCATAACCTCAGTAGAATTGAAAATATAGATTAAATGAGTATTTTTTCCTTGTGATATTTTATATTTTTTTACACATGGCTAGGATTTGTTGATTCATTTTATATTTACTTTTCATAATCTGAAAAATCTTCACCCAATATTTCAGTACTATCTCTGGTCTGCTGCTAAGGCATTAGGTCTTCATCTCAGTCTTTGACCAGCTCCGCCCTCACCGGACCGCATGAAATTGGCATCACTTTGTCTGCTGTGATAATGGTGGAGTGGGTGATTATTAATAAATTAATAATCCAAAACTAGTCTGTCATTTTAACAAAAGGAGAGGTATTCATTTTAACTAAAGAAATACCGTATCTGTCAGCACAGATGGCTCCAGATTGTGGTAGCATCAGACAGTGCTGCTTAAACCACCTCTCTTCATGCCACTGGTGCTTTGCTCACTTCTAAGTTCCATATTTGACCTGAAGAATGCACCCAAAACTGAGTTCAAGGGGCAGTCTTTTTTTTTTTTTTTTTTTTTTTTTTTTTGAGACAAGTGTCACTCTGTTACCCCGGCTAGAGTGCCATGGCGTCAGCTCACAGCAACCTCAAACTCCTGGGCTCACGTGATCCTCCTGCGTCAGCCTCCCAAGTAGCTGGGACTACAGGCATGCGCCACCATGCCCGGCTAATTTTTCTATATATTTTTAGCTGTCCAAATAATTTCTTTCTATTTTTTTTAGTAGGGTCTCGCTCTTGCTCAGGCTGATCTCGAACTCCTGAGCTCAAATGATCCGCCCATCTTGGCCTCCCAGAGTGCTAGAATTACAGACATGAGCCACCACACCTGGCTAAGGGGCAGTCTTTGATGGGCAGTTACAGACAGATTCCTAATTCTTGATCCTAATGACCAACAGTTTCTTCCTTGGGGTCAGTTGTACTATTGCTGTAGAACTGGAATGCTGACATTCAAAGTGACCCCTAGCTTGTTAACTCACTGGACAGTCTAAGCATGTAATAACATTGCATTTTCAGAAGCTAGCACGTGGGTGTGGACAGACCAGGACAGCCAAGTCATCTAAAACTACCCCGCAATAGCAACAGCACATGGAAGATAAGGCGTTCAGATTTTCACACACTAGAGAGTTTTTAGGGAAACAGAACATTTTGATTTTTACATTTTGCCTAAGACTTTTTTGTTTACCATTGCTTTTTGGGCTGAAAACAAATGGTATTTCCACAATGATAAAGCCATTGGAAGCATCTAGAATAGCACATGCCAAGCTGTTCCATGTGAAGCCATGTACATTTGAAACAAATGGTTTCTTACCAGTAATTAGCACATAGCAGGTGTTTGAAACACTTTGTTCATCAGATTAAATGAGGGAACTGGAGGCATGACAGGATCAAGGATTTTCCCAAATGTTTCAAGTACATTGGAATAATAGTAATAGAATTCATGAACACACAATCATTTTGTAGTTTTGCTTAAAGGTTATGTTATATTTAGAAAGTTAAGAAGTTTGAAAAGAAATCCAGTCTTGTTAAAATAGGAAAGATCTCTAGAAATTGTTTACGTATGGGCTATATGTATAGAAACAAACACGTAGGGGAGTGTGGGCTAGGAAATGATACTGAAACAAACCATTAATAGACATTTTTCTCTTACTGCTAGGAAGCAAAGGAGAAGAATGAGATATGATATGAGAAATGAGGCAATTTTCATACCAATTAAAAGCAAAGAGATAAAGATTTTTTTTAAAATCAGGAATACCAAAGTCCACAAAGAGCCTGTGAATGTGGGATTCTTATATCAAACTTTCCTAAAGAACTAAAGTTCTGGAGTTCAAGTCCTGGCTTTACTAGGAGAGATTTGGGACTATAAGCCAATTGATTAAGGTCATTTTGAAGCCAGAGACCTGTTAAAATTTAAAGAAATGAAACTTGAATAAAGTTTCAAAATCAAAAACAATAATTTTGAGGATATATAAATGATGTAGTTTCTGTTAAAATCTCTACCGTTTTTATGTCTTGATCTAGGTAGTTGACCAACCAATTAAAGAGAGTAATTGCTTATAAAATTGTATGCTTATTTTATTTATAACATGTCATCTTTTTTAAGCAATATAGAATTAGTATAAAAGCAAGTTGAAAATTTGGTATAATTGAGGAAAATGGTCTCAATTCTGCTTTTCACTTTGATTAGTGAGGAGGCAAAGCTCTGGTTTGACATTTAATGATACTTAAACTCTTAAATAAAATTTGTGTAAGGTTAAAAATGTTTACATAGATTTTCTTTCTTCCACTGCTGTTTATTATATTTTATAGTTACACAGCTATATTATAAAAATACCAAAAAATATTTGTGGAATAACGCTAACTACCCCAAATCTGTAGAACATATTTATAACTTACCCATCATACTGCCTCAAAGTTTTTTTAACCTAAGACATTTTATTTTAGTAACTATTGGATGTCTAGAGCTATATTAATTCTTGTGGACTGATAAAATACATATGACAGTTCCTATTTTTAAAGGACATTGCATTCTGTATTTGAGGTCAAAGAATAGACGATATCACAGGACTTGTTCACACTTCAGAGATTGATGTGGATTGAAGAGGTTTAGAGTGGTTCTGCAAGTGCAAGGCCAATTAAATCAGGCCTTGAGGAAAGTGTGTGAGAATGAGGCCAGGCTGGGAGGTGAGGAGGGAAAAAGGGAAATGCCACCCTTGAAAGGATATAGCAGAACATTTGGATTATCAGTTCAAGTCTCTGCTGTGCAGATGAAAAAGGCTTTTGGAGGATGAGAAAAGGATAGAAGTTAGTGTGACCTTGAGATCCCAGGGAAGGATTCTGAAAAGTTTGTAAATGAGTTGGGTTTTTGAAGAAGCATCTTCTAGAATGGCTCTGTAACAGCAGGAGCCTCCTGACCTCCACAGGGGTGTGTGTTTCCGCTCATGGAGATAGATATAATTTTCTTCTCCCTGGCCAGATCTCACTGTTAAACACAGTCTTGGGACTCGTCTGAATATAACCCGCTGCACAGAAGTCCTGTCACAGCCACTGGGCATCAGTAAATTCACACGCACCTTTAGGAAAGTGAATAAGGAGTATTTAGACATTCAAAATAAACAATCAAAAGTATTTTTCTTTATATTTGGAGATTCTTTGACAATTGTAGTAGTTATCTTGTAAAATGGGCCTCAGTGACTTTTTAATATTTTACATTTTTTTCCCTTTTAAAGTAGCAAAACAAGAAAGGAAAAGAGTTGTGTTTGGAGTAAGATGGACAAAACTTGAACTCTGTCTCTGCTATTATCTTACCAAATGAACTTGGTCACCTCTTTACAGGGGATGATAACACCTTCATAAGTTGCTCTTAGTCATTAATTATTCTTATTTATAATAAAATTGGCTAACATTTATTGAATACTTAATATATAACAGATTCTGGCCCATATAATTCCCATGTATTATGGCCTTTTTGAGAGAATTAAATAAAATAATCTTAATAAAATAATTAGCATAAAGCCACAAAAAACATTCTCAATAAATCACTTTTCAGACCTTAACTAAACCAAGTGGAGATATAAATTGTGATTTATAATATCTTCTATACATTTAAAAAGGCTTTCCAGCCATCCCATTCTTTTGTAGAAGGCTACTAACTTCTTGGATTTGCAATCCAATTCTAACTAGAGTGGTTTTAAGCTTAGCGTTTAAGTTTACTTTACACAAAAATCTTATAACAAGTCCAGAGACCTGATTTTCTTTGATGCCTTATGGGCATAAAGGGAAAGTAAATGAAATTTTAAAAATCTGCCTTTACAAAGATTTTTTTCCAAGGCCTACCACTGATCTAGAACAAGACCCATTTGATATGTGCTATCTAAGGGAGAGCTAAAGATTTGTAATTGTTGTTACTTAACATGCATCTCTTGGATAACATTATTATTAATAAAAACAAATGATGAATAACAAAACTATAAATCTGCCATCAAAATAGGTTAAAATTTTTTATTGGCAAGATATAACCATAAATGAAATAAAGATGAAAAATATGGCAAGGCAGAATATATACCTGAAAATACAAGTAAGGAAAGCAAGAGTAGCAATAGTAACATTAGATGAACATTAGATGCAAAAAAATTGTCGAGGACCAAAGCAAAAAACATGAAAATGGAAGATATTTAATGAAAGAAAATCTCCCAAGCAAATACAATATTATGATTATGTGCTAACCATAGAGAGAAGCCTCCTAAAGAGTGAAATAAATCTTTAAAATATGAATTATATGGGGAGTTTAAAGATTATATAGGCCAACAATATATAGTCTTTGACTAACATAACTTTGTACTTATACATAAAAAATATATGTTTTTTTTCAGAAACATTTACAAAAATTATTCATGTAAGTGTTCACAAAGAATGCTTTAATAAACACACAAAAGTCAAGACTCACAAGGTCAAATATTTTCCTTAATGCATTAAAACTAAAATAAACAATGAGACCAAGAGAATATTTACATGGAAATTCTGAAACACTTTCCCAAATTATGTCCTAGTTCAATAATGAAAGCAAAACAAATTTAAATTATTGAAGGTAACAAATAGAAGATCACTCTATACTAAAATATTTGGGACACAGGTAAACTGTATTCGAAGCCAGACAGAGGGGATACCAAAGCTACTAGTACACAGTGTAGCCGAGGGCTGGGGTGAGGGAGAACGTTCTAAAGAGGGTGTTGAAGAAGTTGTTGTGTCTTGTGTGTGCTGAAGCCTTTTTCATTGCTCCTTTAAGAGTCCAGAAGCAAAGATAGATATTAGTTTGTGTTTCTTAAAGAATGTTGACCCCCAAAACCTTTTTTTAAAAAAATGGGTTTCTGACAATCAACACTTAAAATTTATGAAGTTTCTAATTAGGATCAATCAAAACAGAGAAAAAATTGACCACAAAATATACAAAGAACTGCACATATTTAATGTGTACAATTTGATGAGTTTGGACATACGCAAACGCCCGTGATGCCATCACTGCAATCAGGGTAACAGACACATCCAGCACCTCCCCAAATGTCCTTATGTTTTTTGTTTTTGTTTGTTTGTGTGTGTGTGTGTGTGGTAAGAACACTTAACATGAGCTCTACCCTCCTAACAAATTTTGAAGTACATAATACCATATTGTTAACTATAGGCACTATGTTGCGTAGCATTATCTGTAGAACTTATTCATCTAGCATAACTGAAACTTTATATCCTTTGAACAAAAATTCCCCATTTCCCCCTTCATCCCAGCTCATGGCACCATTCTATTCCCTGTTTCTCTGTGTTTGACATTATAGGTGTTTTGTACAAGTGGAATCAGAATATTTGTCCTTCTGTGACTGGCTTGTTTTGTTACGGCAAGTGTCAGTGACCAGTCCCAGGGGAATAACCGAGTGGCACACAGAGAGTTGGAGAGTCAGAGAGTTTTATTGCCGGCAGCCCAGATTGAGGTCAAGCCTCCCAGAATCTGAGCACCTTTTCTGGGTTTTTGTCAGGTTTTATACTTTTTTGGGGGGTTACTTTTAACAAATCACACACAGGTACAAATGATTAACCAATTAGCAGAAAGACTTAAAAGTTATCCAATAAACAACAATTCTTATAGGCTTATAACAAACATCATAATCATGACAGGCTTGCAGTTTTGTTCAGCTTTGCTCAACTGCTCTGTGGTTAGCTTGCAAGGCTGACAGGTGTCAGTGTCTACTTGTTGCTTTGTGGTTTTAAGCAGAACTGGCAC
>CAUYSK010078217.1:0-14811 GCA_963575035.1 Avahi laniger | reverse complement strand
TTGGACAGCTAAAAATACATATAGCAAAAATTAGCCGGGCATGGTGGCACATGCCTGTAGTTCCAGCTACTTGGGAGGCTGAGGCAGTAGGATCGCTTGAGCCCAGGAGTGTGAGGTTGCTGTGAGCTAGGCTGACGCCACGGCACTCGCCCCAGGCAAGAAAGTGAGACTCTGTCTCAAAAAAAAAAAATACACTCTTCATATGTAACGAGATGATCTGAGATGGAGATAGAGTCTGTGTTGATGATTCGGCTGTCTCTTCTAGCCTGTTCAAACAAACCATCCCATGTATATATATATGTAAAGGTGATAGGTAAATTATGAAAAAATCTTCTGCGCAACAAGGACAAGGACTTCTGAACAGCAAATGGCAAGGACTTCCCAGGCCAAAGTCTACAGGAAAGCTGGAACCTGAGAGGGGAGTCAGGGCTAAAGACATTTTGCCCTGAGAGCCTTGACTGCGCCAGTGAACTTGAACTTGAACTTGGGCCTTGACATTTGCAATTGCTCCTACCAGGAAGCTGGCAGCAACACCAGTCATAGATGCTTCAAACTAAATTCAAGCCCCAAGGCCCCTGTTCTCCAGCTATCATTGCCCAACAAAAAAAGGGCTTGCTATGGCCACAGCTTCTCAGAGATGTATTTTTCCTATTTTTAAAAAATGATCTTGCTCTGTTCAGCACCAAGAGGTGAAGGATAATAAAGTAAAAGCCAGAAAAGACGACCCTCTTCACTATAAACTGGGACGCTGTATTTGTTCCCTAGGGTTGCCACCACAAATTAACACAGATCTCGTCACTTAAAACGACAGAGTTTTATTCTCTCACAGTTCTGGAGCCCGGAAGTGTGAAATCAAGGTGTCCTCAGGGCCACGCTCTCTCCAAAGACTCTGGGGGCGGATACTTCCTGGCTTCCTCCAGCTTCCGGTGGTTGCCGGAAGTCCTCAGCTATAGATGCACCACCTCAACTCCTGCCTCGGCCGTCACGTGACCGTCTTCCTGTGTGTCCTCTGTACTTGTGTCTCTTCTAAGATCACCAGTCACATTGGATTAAGGGCCCACCCTCCTGCAGTCTGACCTCATCTCTAATTAACCAGTTACATCGGCAACCACATTTCCAAATAAAGTCACATTCCGAGGTTCTGGAAAGGACATAATTTTGAGGGGACACTATCCCACCCGGTATACTCAGTTGGTCCTGGGAAACCCGACACGTGGTCATATTTAAACGTTCATCGTGAGGCCACAGAGCAGGAGATCAGTGTAGCTGGCCCACGCATTCCAGCGCTGTGTGACCCCCTCCCACCTTTCTTCCTCCAGCCCCTGGGGGCTCCAGCATTCCTTGGTTTGTGGCTGCCTTGCTCCAGGGTGTCTACGTGTCCATGTTAGAGCAGGTGGTCATTCAGGCACCAGTGAGGGAGGAGGAACAGGAGTGTGAGTCAGAGGGCTCCAAGAGACAGCCCTCGAACAAACAGACCCAAGGAGAAGAAAGGAGCCATTGATTTCCCGGCGTTGTGCAGGTACAAAGTGACCTTTCCCCCATTGTATGACAATCACAATAAGGTGACATTGTGGTTTTGCCCCCCCTTGTGGGAGAAATAGGGGAACTATGAGTAAGAACAGAACGGACGCTGACCGCGCAGCCTTCTTTGACATCAAGAAACAAAAACAGCAACCACTCGGGGTTTCCAGCCGTTGCTCGGTTGTGTGCACGCCCTGAAATTCTTTTCTGTGACGTTAGCAAGAACCTTTACACTGGTGACGTCCATATGGTCTTCTTCCCCGTGTCTCTCCTCTGTGTGACTATTATAAGAAAATTTGTCATTGTATTTAGATTTGTCATTGTCATGCGCACAGGTTCCGGGGGTTAGAACACGGCAGACCTTTTGCAGGGGCACCACCGTTCGACCCACTGCAGACCCCAACGTCTACACCATCAAGGGCGAACAAGAATTAAACCCTCTCCCCCACTTCGAGGAATTGCAAGTGGTAAATAAACGCAAAGAAACAGAGAAGGGAGGAAGGGGAGGTAACTGCAATAAGCTGAGAGCTCGGGTGTCATTCTGGGGTGACGGAAGTGATTCGGGACTAGTCAGAGGCAGTGGCTGCCCAGCGTCGCGAGCGTGCCAAATGTCACCACGTCATTCACCGCAAAACAGTTCGTCTTCTGTTATGTCAATTTCACCTCAATAAAAAAATTCAGACTTGGTAATAAAGACTTTACTCGAAAGGATTATTATAAGGACTGTGGCAATGAAAATGTAACTATGGCAACAGGGAGCAGCGTAAGATTTGTGAATGAGACCAGAGTTAGGAAAAAGGAGTTTTTCTTTATAGGAAGGAGTAAACAAGGCTAGAAGGAACTAGATTGGGGGGGGGGCGGTGAGAGGAAAGAGCTGATGGATTAGTAGACTCGGAAATTTTTTTTTCTTTTCTTTTCTTTTGTAGAGATGGGTCTCGAACTCCTGGCCTCAAGTGATTCTTTCTCCTCAGCCTCCCAAAATGCTGGGATTACAGGCGTGAAGCACCAACCAGCACCTCTCAGGAGAGGTGCTTCTATTCTAGCAGAAGTTGTGGATGGGCTAAAATTCTGGGGCCTGGTGGAGAAGGAGAGAAACTTAACCTGAATTTGATTAAACAAGCATTTTGTTCCAATGGATCCATGGACACAAAGCAGTTCGGCTAATCATTTACAAGGGAATTAGAGAGTCTATATCTGGCCTCGTCTTAGGTAAACAAAGGGTTCATCCTCTCAAGTCTTGTCTAAGTCACTGGGGAGGGTGGTCTTTGCAGTCAGCCAACTCCAGGATGTAAAAGCGTGGGAGGGTTTCTTCATGGGCACTGTTGCCCAGGTGCACAAAGCTCCCAAGTAAAGATGCTTTGCTGCTGAGTGGAGGAGAAAATCTGCCCTTGAGAAGCTGTCAGGACAGTTTCAGCCCAAACTCACAACTCTCGGTGGCCCAAAATCTCAGGCCTTGAGATTAAACGGAAATAAACACACAACAATTCTCAGACTTTTTTTTTGTCTCAGGATCCCTTTACACTCTTAAACAAATATCAGGGACCCCAAAGAACTTTTGATTTCATGGGTTGTATCTATTAATATTTACTGTTATTAAATAAAATGTATAGGGAGCCACTGATTTGAGCTGAGCTCCTGCACTAGACCCCAACGCCAACCCCAAATGGAGTCACTCATGCTCTGCTTGAACGTCACTAAACCAAAATCTAAGCTGCTTACTTGTAAGAGATGACCTTTCAAAAGATCAGGAAAGAGATGACAGCCAATTCCCCAGACAGGCCAGTTTTCCAGGAAAAAAAAAAATAGCAACAGGAGATTCACGGCAACCAATCAAAAGGCCCATTCAGCCTGAGCCAGGATGACAAGGTGTCTCCTCTGCTTTAATCATACAAGGAAAGTGACCTGGAGTAACCTGATGTTAACTAACCCGCTTTTTTTTTTTTTGAAACAGAGTCTCACTCTGTTGCCCTGGCTAGAGTGCCACGGCGTCAGCCTAGCTCACAGCAACCTCAAACTCCTGGGCTCAAGCGATCCTTCTGCCTCAGTCTCCCGAGTAGCTGGGACTATAGGCATGCACCACCATGCCTGGCTAATTTTTTCTATATATATATATTTTTAGTTGTCCAGATCATTTCTTTCTATTTTTTGGTAGAGACGGGGGTCTCACTCTTGCTCAGGCTGATCTAGAGCTCCTGACCTTGAGGGATCCACCCGCCTCAGCCCCCCAGAGTGCTAGGATTACAGGGTGAGCAACTGTGCCCGGCCCTTGTTTTAGGACTTTAAGGAACACTAGAACACTCAAAGAAAATGGCAGGGCATAAAAGACCCTTGAATTACAGTAGAATCATATGATCTTAAAATATAAATTTAAGTAGCATTTAAATATAATCGACTCTTTTAT
Organism: Avahi laniger; assembly: GCA_963575035.1. NCBI lineage: Eukaryota > Metazoa > Chordata > Mammalia > Primates > Indriidae > Avahi > Avahi laniger. Next base: position 10,889 of record CAUYSK010078217.1, on the reverse strand, counting down.
TGTATAATATTAAAATAAAAATGTTCTGATCAATTTTAATATAAACTATATTAAGTCCTGTTCAAAAAATTAAGCACAGAATTACCATATGACCCAACAATTCCACTTCTGGGTATATACACAAAAGAATTGAAAGCAGGGACTCAAACAGATATTTGTATACCAGTGTTCAAAGCAGTGTTATTCACAATAGCCAAAAGCTGGAAACAATCAAAATGGCCATCAAATCCAAATGTCCAGATGAATGGACAAATAAAAATATAGTATATACATATAATGGGATATTATTCAGCCTTAAAAAGAATGAAATTCTGACACATGCTACACATGAATGAACCTTGAAGACACGTGAAATAAATGAAATAAACCAGTCATAAAAGGACAAATATTATATGATTCCACTTATGTGAGGCACCTAGCGTAGCTGAATTCACAAAGACAGGAAATAGAATGGTGGTTGCCAGGGGCTGAGGGAGAGGAGAACAGGAAGTTATTATTTAATGGGTATACAGTTTCATTTGGGGAAGATGAAAAAGTTCTAGAGATAGATGGTGGTGATAGTTACACAACAATGTGAATATGCTTAATACCATTGGACTGAACAATTAAAAATAGTTAAAATGGTAAGGGTAAAAAAAAATGAAGCAAGTACAACTTTGGTAGAGAGAGACAAAAGAGAAAAGAAAGGGAAGGACAAGCGAAGTGAGGAATACAGCATCAATCTGGAACCTGATTTCACAGTAACGGAAAGGGCTTTTGAAAAAAAAAAGGCCAGACACAGTGGCTCACATCCGTATTCCCAGCACTTTGGGAGACCAAGGCGGGAGAATTGCTTGAGGTCAGGAGTTCAAGACCAGCCTAAGTAACATAGCAAGATCCCATCTCTACAAAAATTTAAAAAATTAGCCCATAGTCCCAACTACTCAGGAGGCTGAAGTAAGAGGATCCCTTAAGCCCAGGAGTTCGAGGTTATAGTGAGCTCTGATCCTGCTACTGCACTCCAGCTGGGTAACGGAATGAGACTCTGTCTCTAAAAAGAAAAAAAGAAAAAAGAAGATACATTTGAGATGCATTAAAACAAAGTTTAATGAGAAGAATACATAAATAAAAATAAGAAACTATAATACTCAAACTTTAAATATATATATTTTTCCCTCTCTAGCTTCAAAATTATCCAAAACCATGTTTTACTCAAAAAGTGTTTTTCTCAAAGTGAAGTGTGTAGAGTCTGCATCAAAATCACCTGAGGAGGTTGTTAAATGCAGATTCCTGGGCTCCATCTTAATTGATTTTTATGCATGCAAAGATTTTAGAATCATTGCCTTAGAAAAAGAAAGGTATGAAAATTTAAGCATCTGAAAGTATTTTTATTAAAACACATGTAACTATCCTAAATGTATAAGTTTCATTTATTCAGAAATCCATATTCACTATAATATTAAAAGTAATAATCATGCCCACAATTTAAAGATTTTCTTGTCACTTTTTCATGGGAAGAAAAGCATTAGACTTTTGAAATGTTCCCACACACAATTTTTAAAATCGTAATCTTCAAAATGACAACTAGTAGGGTGTTAAAATGTTTTAGTTTACTAATTCTCAAAAATGTTTTTTTAAAAACTGTATTCAATTGTAGTAGCATTTTAGTTACCTTGAAATATCTCCCCAGTACCATTCTGCATCCTGAAGAGAAACAGAACTGTCCTTCAATCCATTTGTAACTGCTGACGTCATTGGCTTAGGTGGCTTTGGTGGAAGAGCTAGAAGAGAAATGAATGTTATTTTATAGATGTAAATTATTATTTGTTTTCTAATTTCCTCAGTCAGGAGCAGCTCATTAACCAATGTACATTAAGATTCTAATAATTATCAATCAAATTAAGTGTTATTTTATGTTAAATGTTAGCCAAAGAAGGAATCCTTCTGGACTGCCTGAAAAGTGAAAATATCAAGCTGTTTGGGTTTTTGTTCCTTCCTATAAAATACTGACTTTTAATTGAGTAAAACTTCACTGTCTCTCAAAAGACAATGTGAAGCCCCTTCCCAAACAACTTAGTCCAAAAGCCACTAAGGGACCAACATACAACATAAGGACTATAGTTAATGATATTATATTGGTAATTTGCCAAGAGAGTAGATTTAGGTACTCTGACCACACACACACAAAAAAGAAAGGTAACTATACGGGATGATGGATATGTTAACTGCTTTACTGTAGTAGAATGAATTCTCTGGTATTAGACTGAAATTACAGCTACTGATATGAATTTCAATATATAAATATAAAAATAAATATGGATGCAAATGTCTTACATAGAAGGAATACATATATTCCCTAATTATGTCCCCTAAGAAGTCCTGGGAGCAGCAATACCCCAATATGTACACCTAACACTTATATCTTGGTTTTTAATACCATTCTCCACTGAAAGGAGCCAGAGCTCTTTGGAGAAATAACTGATTCCAGGGACAGAGTAGAGCAAGTACCAAATGAGCTTGGAACATCATGTTGTGCCAAAAAAGGAAGGAAGTGCTCAAAGAATGAAAGGCCATGTCAAAAGAACAAAGAAATGAGTTTGAAGGAACTCCCACGGACCATTCTGGAACAAATGGAGCATTGATACAAGTAATGATAATAACTTATTAATCAAAATAGGAATATGTGTATCCCTGTAGGTATATATAAATGAAAAAAATGAAAGATTAATGAGCAAGATTTATATAATCTCAAAGTTCCTTCGAAAAAACGCTAACCACAAAAGGAAAAAAAATTTTAATAGTAAAAAGCCTAGAAAACACCACTTTAACCAAGCAATAAAGGTTAATATCACAAGTAATGGTGAGGCCAGCACGATGGCTCACACCTGTAATCCTAGAGCTCTGGGAGGTCCAAGCGGAAAGATCACTTGAGCTCAAGAGTTGGAGACCAGCCTGAGCAAGAGTGAGACCAAGTCTCTACTAAAAATAGAAAAAATTAGCTGGGTGTGGTGCTGTGTTCCTGTAGTCCCAGCTACCTGGGAGGCTGAGGCAGGAGCATCGCTTGAGCCCAGGAGTTTGAGGTCGCTGTGAGTGAGGCTGACCCCACGGCACTCTAGCCCAGGCAACAGATTGAGACTCTGTCTAAAAAAAAAAAAAAAAAGCAATGGTGAAATCATGGGCCCCAAAATAATGCACTGAGAAGGATACAACATCACTTCTATGATATTTCTGCCAAATATGCATAAATTGAATTTAATCATCAGAAAACCATGATCATGGGACATTCTACAAAATAACTGGCCTGTAATCTTCAAAAATGTGCAGGTTGTGAAAGTCAAAGAAAGAAGACTGAGGAAATGTTTCAGAGTGAAGACAAAAAATCATGACAAATAAATGCAGCGTATGATTCTGGACTGGATCCTTTTGCTATAAAGGACATTATTGGGACAAAGAGCAAAACTTGAATGTGATCTGAGGATAATATGGCAGTAATACAGGAATGTTAATTTTCTGATTTTGATAGTTGTATTGTAGTTGTGTAGGAAAATGTGCCTGTTTTGATAAATACACATAAACATGGTCATCATGCAGCAGCATGTTGACAAATTACTCTCAAATGGTTCAAAAAAATCAAGTTTTTCAAAATGTACTTGCAACTTTTTTGAGATTATTTTAATTTTTTTTTTAATTTAACAAAAAAAATTGCAGGCAATCTTGGGGGAAAAGAGGAACAATGTGAATATGTTCCTCAAAACAGAAAGTCCCTTACAGTCAACAGATTTTCAACAAGGGTGTCAAAATAATTCAATGAGGCAAAGAAAGTCTTTTTAATGAATGGTGCTGGAACAAATGAATATCCACACGCAAAAAGAATAAAGTTGGATCCCTACCTCACATCAAAGTTAGCGAAAAATGGATTAAAGACCTAAATATAAAAGTTAAAACTATAAAAATCTTAGAATAAAAGATAGGCTTAAATCTTTGTGACCTTGGATTAGGTAATGGTTTCTTAAATACGACATTGAAAGCAACAAACAAGAAAAAAACATAAATCAAACTACTTCAATATTAAACTTTTTTGGGCTTCAAAGGACACCATCAAGAAAGTAAAAAGATAACCCACAGAATGGGAGAAGATTTTTATAAATAGATTTGATAAAATATACTTTTGTAAATTTTTGTCAATATATCTATAAAGATATTTTTGCATATATCGTAAGAAACCTATATCTAGAATACCTAAAGAACTCTTACAATTCAATAATAAAAGACAAATGACCCAATTAAAAATGGGCAAAGGCTCTAAATAGATATTTCTCCAAAAGAAGATAAACAAATGGCTGATAAGCACACAAAAAGATGTTGAACATCATCAGCCATCAGAGAAATGCAAATCAAACCCACAATGAATTATCACTTTATACTCACTAGGATGACTATAATCAAAAAGACAGATAATAACAAGTGTTAGGATGCAGAGAAATTGCAACTCTCATACACTGCTGGTGGGAATGTAAAATGATGCAGCTGCTCAAAAAATAGCCTGGCAATTCCTCAGAAGGTTAAATGGTCACCCGACAATTTTACTCTTACATATATATGCAAGAGAAAGGAAACATATGTCCACACAAAAATTTGTACACGATGTTCATAGTAGCATTATTTATAATAGCCCTAAATATGAAAACAACCCAAGTATCTAACAACAGACATATTGATAAATGAAATGTGGTATATATCTATGCAACAGAATATTACCTGGCAATGAAGTACTAATATATGATACAACATGGATGAATCTGAAAACATTATGCTAAGTGGAAAAAGTCAGTCATGAAAGATTACACATTCTATGATCCTATTGTCCAGAATAGACAAATCTATATAGATAGAAAGTAGATCAAGGGTTGCCTAGGACTGAGGGGTTAAGAGGAAATAGGAATAGGGAGGCCAGGCAGAGTGGTTCACACCTACAATCCCAGCACTTTGGGAGGCTGAGGCAAGAGGATCACTTGAAGCCAGGAGTTTGAGACCAAAGCAAGAGCCTGTCACTATAAAAGAATTAAAAAAAAAAAAATTAGCTGGGCATGGATGCACATGCCTGTTAGTCCTAGCTACTCAGCAGGCTGAGGTGAAAGGATCTCTTGAGCCCAAGAGTTCAAGGTTACAGAGAGCTATGACACGACACTGCACTTTAGCCTGGGCAACAGAATGAGACCCTGCTTCTAAAAAATAAAAAATAAAAAGAAATAAAAAGAGGGAATAGGGAGTGACGGCTAATATATACAGGATTTCTTTCAGGATAATGAAATTGCTCCAAAATTGTGATAATGATCGCACAACTCTACGAATATGCTAAAACCACCAAATTATACAACGTGAGTAAATTGTGTGGTAAGTGAATTCTGTATCTCAAAAAAATAAAAAAATTTAAAAATTTAAGAAATTTTAAAAACCCAGAAATACCAGACTTCTGAAATTACTATACGGGAAGAACTTGCTATAATCCACCCTTTTTTTCAAGTGGCTAAATATCTTGTTTGAAAAGGATTTGAGGCCTGGCACATTGGCTCGTGCCTATAATCCTAGAACTTTGGAAGGCCAAGGTGGAAAGATCGCTTGAGGCCAGGAGTTAGAAACCAGCCTAGGCAACACAGTGAAACCCCATCTCTATAAAAAATTTAAAAATTAGCTGGGTGTGGTGGTACACACCTGTAGTACCAGCTACTCAGGAGGCTCAGGCAGGAGGTTCGCTTGAGTCCAGGAGTTTGAGGCTGCACTGAACTATGATCATGCCCCTGCATTGCCATCTGGGCAACAGAGCAAGACCCTATCTCTAAAAAAAAAAAAAAAAAGGAAAGGATTTTTATAAGGCTTATAAAAGTAGCTACAGTGGGAACTATAACTTTGCAAAATTTAAAATTCTTCTACTTACCCACTTAACCTAAGGATTAACAGTTTATTTTATTTTTTAAAGGCAATGAATATTTATTCTAAAAAGTAAAGAGAAAGAAAAAAAGAAAAAGAGGAGGAAGAGAAACCTTTATGTGTGTTATCACATTTTCTAAGGATTAACAGTTTAAACTTGTGCTATACAAAGCACTGTGCCATAGCTATGAAAGGTACAAAGACCAGGTATTCCCAGCATTCAAAAGAACAAATCTAGAGGGAACAATACACAGAAACATCTAACCATAATACTCAGCAGAATGAGGTAAACACTATATAATAAAGGTAAAAGTAAAGTGTAATGGAAACTCAGAAAAAGGAGCAATGGATCCCCTATGGGGAAATTTTAAGTTCAAACATTCAGTTTCTCTAATCTAGTTCTTAGTGGCTGCCAGGACTAGCAGGGCCCAAACAAGAACCAACCCAGCAGGTGGGTTACACCTTAATTACCAAAACGAGTCATGGAGACTTCTTGTTGTCTATAGCCCTTCACTGCAAGAACTCTATATTGAGTTGAGCTGACCAGGTTGCATGGGGAAGCTGCTATTGATAGATAATGATAGTTCTCTGATAGCTCTACCACCAACAAACATATAACGACCATTTCATATCTATTACACAGTGTTGCCCACAGCCTCCTTGTATCTTGCTTTTCTCATCTCCAGAAATAAAAGAAAAATGAAATTATTACAAAGCAGTTCCTACATGAAGTTGCTAAAAGAACATAATCATAAATGAACTATAAGATCTGAACTAAATGCAATACTGGCCTATTTCTACATTCTTCTCTATCATTACTCCATATATACATCAAAGAAATATTTATTGAGTACCTACTATGTTCTAGAAGCTGTCAATATAGCAGTGAAATAGACAGGCATAGTCTCTATAGGTATGGACTTTACAATCCAAAAGGATAAATTTTTAAGATAATTCATTGTTCCTAAAATCATGAGTACACTCAAAATTTAGCCCAAGTAAACTAACCTGAATCTTCAATCTAAATATCTTGCCTTCTCTGATAGTTGCTCCCCATCCCCTGTGTGGATTGTAAAATGTAACTAGACATAAGTGCATAAAAATTTATCTTTTAATAACCTCCTAATTGCACTGAGATAAGCAGATTTGTATCTATATGTCTTCTCCAGTTTATGATATTATATACAAAGGTAAAAAAATTCTAAATCACATAGATTTTAAATAAGTCAAGATGATCATATTGAGGGAAAAGCTAATTAGGGTACATTAGTCATCTTTTCAATCCCTTGACAAAGTAGTTCTTGCACTGGGTGAGCAATGCAGTGCTGAGTGATAAGTTAAACATACCTGAGCAAATACCTTCCTAAATGAGTATCCATAAAATACAGAGCACTTTTACTTCTATTTAGTAGACAGTGAAAAATATTTCTATTTCCATTTTTAGAAATTAAATTACAAGTTTTTAAATATTAAAATGTTTTTTTCTTTTTTATCCTATCTTGGAGTAATGGCTGGCATTATATTTAAAATATTTAAATATTTTAAATTCAGTTTTAATTAATATGTAGATATATGAATATACACACATATATATGTACATGTGTCTGTGTGTACATATATGCATAAAAATATCTGGAAGAATACACAGACTGTTAATAGTGGATAAAACAGGGATGGAGGAACAGGACAGGAAAACACTTTTTACGTATGTATGTATGTATGTACGTATGCACTCTTTATATGTTTTAACAACAAAAACAAAAAATTACCCATAACCCACCATTTTTATTTTATTGTGTTTTCTGATTTTTTAAAAAAACTTTCAAAAAGTTCATTTTGATATTTTTTAATTAAAGAAAATATTCAGGGGCTGCAGCACTGTACAAATTTATTTCTTTGGTCATAATCTATAAATAATCTACAAATAGCAGATTAAAGTATTGTATCAACATTAAATGTACTGAAGTTGATAACTGTAGTGTAATGTTGTAACAAGTATAAGCCACCAAGTCCAGCAATGACATATCTCAATTTAAAAAAACAGGAGCATGAGGCAGGAGGATCATTTAAGCCCAGGAGTTTGAGTCCAGCCTGGGCAACATAGTGAGACACCTTGTCTCTAAAAATTTGGGAAAAAAAATTTTACAAAAGAGAGAGAAAGTACAGGGTGCCATGGAGCACAAAATAAGGACCCTGAGGCCGGGTGCAGTGGCTTACACCTGTAATCCCAGCACTCTGGGAGGCCAAGGCAGGAGAATCGCTTTAAGTCAAGAGTTCGAGACCAGCCTCAACAAGAGCAAGACCACGTCTCTACTAAAAATAGAAAGAACTTAGCCAGACAACTAAAAATAAAAAAAATTAGCCAGGCGTGGTGGCGCATGCCTGTAGTCCTAGCTACTTGGGAGGCAGAGGCAGGAAGATCGCTTGAGCCCAGGAGTTTGAGGTTGCTGTGAGCTAGGCTGAAACCACAGCACTCTAGCCCGGGCAATAGAACAAGCATCTGTCTCTAAATAAATAAGAGCACTGAATCTAGAGACAGATAGTCAAGGAAGACAAGATATATAGTGTTCCAGACTAAAGAAACATGTGCGTGCCTATGTATAAAGTCCAAGAGAAAATTAAAAGAATTAAAAGAAATGGCACATGGAGAGTAGGCTTGGGGAATAGCGGAAGTGCCTTCTAGGCACCTACTGTCTCCTGCGTTCTCACCCCAATACTGCCCTGAGCTGCCTCCCCACCACCAACCCATCCTCTCACTGTTCATCATTCTATTATGTCCTCCAGAGCCTTTTCCCTGATCATTCCCCTACACTTGAATTAAACTATTGTATAGTTTCAATATCCTCCTGGAAAGTGTTTTTTCCCTACTTCCTAGCCTTCTCTGAAATCTGGCTCTCCCTAAAGAACACTAACCTTGCAGCCCTCTCTTTTTGAAGGTTGCTCCTTTTCCTATACCTCATATACTCTGGGCTTCTATCCTTCCTTAGCTCTCAGTTTTCCCAGATGGCCCTCTCTTCCTTCTTCTTCATCCACACTTTAAAACAATTTTCGTTGGTCTTCTTTTCACTCTATACTCTCATCTACTCCTGTAGCTTCAAATAATACCTATATTCTGATCCCAAAACAGTATTTCTAACTACTGGGACTTTTCTAAATTACTGACTGTCAACAGAAGACCCACCAGGCATTTATTCAATAAAATATATCAAGCATTTAATATGTATCAAGTATTATGTAGGCACAGTGAATTAGACCAGTGCTTCTTATACTTTAAAATGCTTATTAAAAATAAATAAAATAAAATGCTTATAAATCACCCAGGGATGCTGTAAAATGCAGAATATGATTTTCTAGGTATGGGTTGGGGTCCAGGAGTACACATTTCTAACAAGTTCCTAAGTGATGCCAATGCTGCTGGTCCAAATTTTATAGATGTCTCTCATTCGAAAAGCTTCTATGGGGTAAAAAGAAATTAGGCAGGTGAAGCACGGTGGCCAAAATACAATGGATTAAATACATGTAGTTGTTTACTACCTCTATAAATCAGTCTAAAATAGAAATAAAATACATCTTTAAAAGTATAAACACATAATAGTAAAGAGATTAGGGGAGGAAATAACACCAGATGACAACCACCAAACTTTAATACAAAAGCAAACAGATAAATTTGACTTGGTAGAGGGCAAAAACTGAAAGCCAAGCCTGAAGAGAGAGTCCAATAAAAAGCAATCTCATTCACACCACTGTATCCTGGAAAGGCCAGGAACTGGAAATACAACGCATCTCTGAAGGGAATATTGGGTGGGGGGACCGAAAACAAAAGAACTGGCTGAGAGTCTACAGGAAGAGCAGTTAGATCCACAGTTCTCCTTCCCAGCACCCCTCTTAACCCCACTATGCAACTAAGCAACTGGCCCTCCCCAACCCTAGACAAAGGCTGCCTGCAAACTCACCAGTTCAGAGAAAAAACTCTAGAGAGGCTCAGACTCAGGGAACACCAAGCACAGCTGAGAACAGGGGTGAGCCCTTTATTGAAAACAATAGAATTCAGGAAAAGTCTAGGTAGATTCCCCCATCCCCTTTTCTACCTCTGTTCTCAGACCAATGGACTATCAAGCTTATACTCCCAGGCAGGAGTTACAGAGATTTTTTCCTCTGGAGAAACTGACAGGTTCTCAAAAAAGACACAAAAATACAGATATTTGGGGGTTATGCACTGAAAAATATATTCATCATCTTATCACCCTTCAGTGAAGGCCTCCAGTTAACAAGTTTCTGCCTATTCACATGAAACTTCAAATCAGCTTCTTAGTAAATCTCATTCTTAATACATTAACTGCCATGTGAGTTGTAATTAACTCATACTAGTTTTGAGCCCGGGGCATCATGAAGCATATGTAATTCACACGCCTCTTCACCTTGGGAGCCTAGAGAACTATTTTTCAAGTTGCATATAACACACAGAAAACAGTAAGAAATTACAAATTTTTCATTATATTAGAAAGGATCATTTTGTTTTTAAAGTTTTTATTCTATTTTCGTAACAAAACACCATGGCCCCAAAGAAAAAAAATTTTTTCTAGTGTGGCAGTCAATGTGTTAATAAGTAAGAACAAACTCCTTAAAAATGTAGGAAATTTTGGCATATGCTACAACATAAATAAGCCTTAAAGACATTATGCTGAGTGAAATAAGCCAGCTACAAAAGGACAAACATTATATGATACCTGTTACATGAGGTTCCTAAAGTAGTCGAATCTATAGAAACAGAAAGTAGAATGGTGGTTGCCAAAGACTGAGGGGAGGAGGGAATGGGAGTTAGTGTTTAATGAGCACAGAGTTTCAGTTGGAGAAGATAAAAAAATTCTGCAAATTGGTAGTGATGGTTATACCACAACGTGAATGTATTTAATGTCACAGAACATAGACATTTTAAAATGGTTAAAATGATAAATTTCATGTTACATATATTTACCACAATT